>CM056551.1:7408936-7581436 GCA_029721515.1 Synanceia verrucosa | reverse complement strand
CACACCACCATCACGTATCCTTTCACCTTTTGAAATCTCACTGCAAGGCCTGGGCTCATTTGTCAGGATAATGTTTTGTGCAGGTGCTTACATTTCTTGATGTTGTTGAGCTTGACCTTTGTGTCCAGTCTGGTGGTGATGTGCATAGCAGGGCTCTTCTTTATTCCAGTCATGGGGCTCGCAGGTTTCCACATGGTGCTAGTCGCTCGGGGTCGAACAACCAATGAACAGGTGAGGAGCTCTGCTGGCAGTGCTTGTTCTGAACGTGTACGTGCATCCAGTGAAAGTCAGTAGAGCTGTGTCGCTCTGCTTCACACTCACACAGAATCAAACATTCAAACTGCTGGCAATCTGGTCACCACGGTAATACAGTCCAATATGAATGGAAAGAAAAAATCTCCATATGCATACAAGCTCTGTTGAAACATCACACGAATCACCTTCTTTGTATTCGAGCACTGGACCTCACATGTGTGCACTGTGGTTTTCCTTCGCTGCCGACTCTAAACCAGCCGCTGTGTTCCTCAGGTCACGGGCAAATTTCGTGGAGGAGTAAATCCCTTCACCAGGGGTTGCTGTGGCAACGTGGAGTATGTCTTATGTAGTCCCCTGGCGCCTAGGTAAGATGCTTTGTTGTGCTTTTCACTTTTTCTTCTGTCACACCACATTGAACTCACTTTTAATGAATAGTGCTGTATAGAGAGGATGTTTGTGTTTGGTCATGTATGTGTGGAAGGGTTGTGACCCATGAAAGCTGCAGCACCACTGCATGTGTGACTGTTTGTACGGACCCTGAGGTGGTTGCGGAGGTGCCTGAAAGCAGCCAGCAACCCTGAGGGAAGACAGATGGCTGAGAGAATTGAATCACTCTATAGAACAACAGTTAATGGGAAACAGAGCTAGCATCACACACACACAACGGCTCACTAAAAAGCCCCAACACCAGTTTTACAACCTATAGGGACGAGTTGTGTTCCGTAAAAATCAACAGTGTGACTGCAGAGAGACAACAAATCAGACGGGGATGAAATACTAGAAGCATCTGCTGTGAAGCTGTTGCGTCGTCCCTGAAGGAGGGTTTTTATTACTCAACCACTGACTCAAAGCATGTTGGACCAGACCCATACTGAATGAACTGTTATAGAAGTACTTTGTAATTCTGACTGCAAATCATTCAACATTTTGTAAACATTCTTAACGCAATTTGTAGACTTCTGTTAAAATAACACAACAAATTTTACTCCCTGAGCTTCCATCCACACCATAAAATATTAAAGCAATCACTCTGACAGCCCTATTTAATGATGAAAAACAACCCTGAACGCTGTTTTTCTGTCAGGAAGTTGTGTTTGAAGTGTCAGTTTCAAACTGTGTAACCAGCTGAATGGATTTATGCTGAAGTGCTCGTACTCTGCACTGAACATGATAGTGGAGGGTACCTTATATGAAGTAGGAAAGGAGTACTGAAACAACAGTAATGTCAGCTGTCTTTGTGTACATCTCCAAATGTTTCATTTAAAGATATACATATACAGCACAGGCCAAAAAGAAACACAAGTGTATCGACTGATATAGGATTCCTGTGATCAGAATAAATTCCCCCCCCCGTAAGTGTAACAGTACATTGTTCGTTGGTCCTTTTGCTACACAGGTACACAGTAGACCCCAGGAAAAAGCCCCATGTCAAAATTCAGCCCCCATTCATCAGACCTGACCTGTCAGAGAGGCAAATCACCATCAAGATCAGCGACAACGGCATCCACAGCACCATCATCAGCTCCAAGGTGAGATTTGAACCATCACTCCAGACATTCCCCTTTTATTCCCTAGTTCGTCGTCTTCTGCAGGGGTGGAGCTCATTTCTCTCACTTCATTCTCAAAGTGTCATGTCACGAATGTGTAACACCATTTATCCTCAGTTCTGTTGCCAGTTTTACATTTTAATAGACTCTTACTCAAAGCAGCATATAAAAGGATACACTCAAGTCAGATTTATTCAAGAATTTCCTCATTTCTAAAGCAGGATAATATTAAACATTTGACGTCAAATCCCAGTGACTCACTCAAAGGTACAGGAAATGTGCCCCCAAAGTGCTGTCAAATCAAATCAAAAGCCTTTATTGTCATCATATTACAATGCATCAGAATCAATATAGTCACTATTAAGAAATAAAAAGAAAAGAACATTAATAATAATGTTTGTTAAAAATTAAAGATAATATTTAGTGTGTAAGGCACGGTTATTGCGATGAAAAACAGTAATTGCACTTTTGCAGAAATTAAATTATTGCACATTTATTCATGTTACCCAATACCGTGTATTTGGGTGAAAAAAGTAAACAATTTAATGCACTATTGAGAAAAAAAATCCAACACTGAGATCATTTCCACTCCATCAGAAGTAAAAACGAGCAGCTGCCTTGTGCATCTTTCTCCCCTACACACTGTCTGGGAGGGTAGTGTTGATGCATCCCTTGCTCTAACACATGCTCTTTTCTATTTGCTTTTAACACCCTACTCTCCTCTCTGTAGTCTAAAAACAGCCTGGACGGCCTGGACGAGAAAGAAACCCAGCCCCCGCTGCCGCCCAAAGCTGACAGGTACAACCAGCTGAAGAGTAAGCTGACCTCGAGCGAAGGTAAAGAAACTCAAGTGTCTCTGAGTTCATGAACAACTCAACATCAGTCCCACTTCTCTTTCCTTAAAACAGACAGTCCCTAAACGCCATCATCTGTGCCTCACCGGTGTCCCACTGTGTGATTTGCCTCTAGTTGGGCGTGATAAACTTCTCCATCCCAGTGGCAGGTCGATGGCCTTTTTTTATGGGCCAGAGAATAGCCGTAATTTGTAGCGAGGAGGCGAGTCCTGCTCAGTGAATCAGCACCAGATTTGTAGTATACTGGAGAGATTGCAGAGTGAATCATTGCAGCATGAATCACCCTGTTTCTGGTGGCGTGTAGCAACACAGACACATGGATGGGAGAGGAGTATGGTCTAGAATCAAATGGAGGTGGTTTTACAACTGAGAGTGATAGCCAGTGGTAACCTGTTCTTTATACATTCAATAGTATCAAGTGTGTGAACCCACAACAGCAGGTTTCCCCCAGAGGGAAGTGCCATGGTGTATTAAATCAGGGGGAGTGAACACTTTCTGCTCCTCCATAGAGCACCATCACAGCCTGGTGGTGCTCCAGAGTACTGCAGCTGCTCTAAGCTGGTTTCATGGATCACAACATTGGTTACAGAATGAGCTCTTGCCACTGACTGACTGACTACCCAGCCACTCCCATTCACTTTGTAGGAATGGTGTGTGTGTGTGTGTGTGTGTGTGTGTGTGTGTGTGTGTGTGTGTGTGTGTGTGTGTGTGTGTGTGTGTGTGTGTGTGTGTGTGCGTGTGTGTGCTTCAGTCCCGACAGCCTCTTTCCTCCAGAGATAGAATTCAGTTCTGAGGCCATGACTTTTCTCCCAGAGTTGACTTTCAATCAGAGCTGCTGTAATAGTGTCATTTCTATTACCTGCCCAGTGTTTACTCTGGTCTTTTGTCTCTGTGTGTTACAGATAGTTCTCTTTCTGGTAAGACCCACCCTTCCACTCCAGCCATGTACAAATTCAGGCCGTCCTTTGGCACCATGCCTAAAGTCCACTACCACACTGCTGGAGAGAAGGTAAGGCATGATTTGTTTGTGATCATTGGTGCTTGTGTGTTTGTGTTGTATCATTTTTAACGTACTATATCGGCTGGTAGTTCCACCCTGACAGCCAGATGGGTAGTGCCTGCCTTCTGCAAAGGTTTCACTAGCAGTTAAAGATAATGACTTAATGTAGCCTACATTTCCACACAGGTTTGATTTGTTATTCTGCTCCTCAGATTATCATGCCAGATGACCGGAAGACCTCGGCCATCTTGGAAGAGGGCGTCCGTGGTCATGACTACCGTTCCGAGCCAAACCTGGACCTACCTGAGTACACCAATGCTCCGCTCCACCGCACCTTCCAATCGTCTCCCCTCCAGCTGGACTCTGACCCCATCACCTCCCGCTCTCTCAGCCTAAAGCAGGGTCAACGCCGGCCAAGTGAGAAGGGCCAGCTCCCAGCCCTGCAGCCACAGACGGTCACCTCCACCCCGTACAAGAGTGTCTTCTCGCCCAACACACTCTCCAACCGTAACGGCAGCCTGTCTTACGACAGCCTGCTCAACCCCAGCATCTCCCCGGCCACTGCCAGTGAGTGCATGGCCCATCGTGGCGTGCCCTCCATGGGGTTCCACTCGCCCTACCTGCCAACCAAAATGTGCCACATCCGGGAACCTGAAATGCAGAGGCACCAGGTGGCCCCCACCTACAGTCCAGTAATGCCACCCAGGGGGATGGGTAGGCAATCCCCTCACCTCCGAGACAGGGACCCATCCCCGGTGCGCTACGACAACCTCTCCCAGACCATCATGGCCTCAATCCAGGAGAGGAAGGAGATGGAGGAGAGAGAGAAACGGCAGATACTGCATGGGCGCTCCCAGACCCACATCTATGCCCAGGACTCTGGCATGTTTGATGGGGGATATGGCCTACCACCAAATTCTTGCTACTCAGATGGGTCCCGCGGCCCCAGCTCCCGAGGTCCAACACCCCCGGCCTATGGAGGCTCCAGGGACAACCTGATGGGGGTTGGCCTGGCGAGCTATGGCCAGCGAACCCCCGTGTTGCGCCATGCCGGCTCCACACTGGGCCGTTGCCCCAGGACTTCGTCCACCTCCCTTCACACAGACCACAGTAGCAGCAACAACAGCCAGAGCAGGGCCACTTGCCCCGAGGGCCCCTATCGTTCCCCGGCCCACCAGCCCCCCTCCCCAGCTGTGCCCCGATCCCCCTCCTACTCCCACCAGAAACTCTCCTACATCAGTGCCCACGAGAGGATGGACTCACCTCGTCTGGGGGGCCCAAGGTATGATTCCTAACGTTACCCCTGTGGGACTGCATGCTTTGTACTGAGCCAATGGAGACTGGTGGTCATTGAATGTGTCCCCACTGGAAACCCTACTCCCTCTGCTGGACGCAGCCAGCATCATGGCACTAACTGAGGCAACGTGTAGCATTTGTAAATGGTGTCTAGTATTTGTTCTACTGTAATGTGCATTTATTCATGTCAAGTAACTGTCCAGTCTTCTGTTCTGTTCTGATTTTTATGTTTGCTTTTCTAGTAAAAAACATATTTTGTATTTCACAAATAAATGAAGTTGTGTAACTCCTCATTTGTTTTTCTTTTGCATGCTTTTCACATACTCATCTAACATTTCCGAGCCTTTTCGCCTCACTAACAAGTACACCTCTTCCACTAATCCCACCCATGTTACTGTTTTTGTTGTGTTTCTGTCATTTAAATTTGTCCAGATAACTAATCTGCATGTCGCCACAGCCGTTTGATCTGTTTGTGTTGAATAATTGTCCTTGTTCTCCTCTTTCCATTCAGAGAGGCCATGAAAGTTAACGGGCAGATGGACTGCCACCCCACTACCCAGGGCTCCACCCTCAGCCCAAGTCGCCACAGTAACGTCAAAAAGGTGACGGGTGTGGGAGGCACTACGTATGAGATATCAGTGTGAGCACTGACGCCACATCCACCTCTGACGATTAACGACCACCTGCTGCAAAGAGATTCTCTCCTCTGTAATTTTAGTGGGGTGTAGATAAGAGCCAGACAGAGTCCAGTCAGAGGAGCTGTCTGCCTTGGCTAGTCTGTTTGCACCTGAGGGGTTGTTTGTTTGTCAGACGATGCCACTGCAGACCATGTGTGTGTGAGGAGTGTCTCTTCATTAACATTGTGTGGCTCATGTGGCCCGTTAAAAGTTATTATTTAACTCTCAAAATGGCACAGCGGTGAGCGCTGAAGGCTGAACAACAGAAGAAAAATGATGACATCAGATGAATTATCAACACTGACATCCTCACTATGGACCTCGGGGAGAAGACTAACATCCTCTTTTCCAAGACCTCAAGAAGTTAAGGTGCTTCATGTCAACTTGCACTGTTCATCTGCAGCAGGTGTTCAGCTTTGAGGGGGTGGAGGAGCGATCAGTTAGATCAGCACCAACTGCTTTTGCAGGCAGCACAAGATAGCGGCTATATTAAGAGCGGGAAGCCTCAGCATCATGTCTGGTGGCTGCATTTCAAATTCACTGAGAAAGATTTACTGTTGATTAAAGTAAAAACATATAAATTCCCCCTTTATCAAAAAGATATTTCTCAGGAATGAATGCAACCAACAGAGATGCTACTTGATATTATCTCATACATTATGAATGGCTCCTTCTGTCTGGGATAATAATAATCAGGGCTTGAGTGAAGCTTCATAAAGGTGCAGTATGTCATCCTCGGCTTCTGTTTGTTTGAGTGAAGTTCAGTTAGGTGGTTTCAAACAATGCTGGGCAGATTCATTAACGTTCTGAAAGATCTGAATACCTCATCCCAAGAGTTCAGAACAAGCCCAGCCTTGCACAACCAAAACAGCTTTCTATGTTTTGTCTAGAAAAAAGAGGAAATATTTAGTGTGTCCGTTTGTGTTTAACCATAGAAATGAAAAGGTGTCCCATGTAGTAAAATGAACATAACTGGTCACCCATTTGTTATTTTGTAGGTTTTTTTTTAAATGGGTTTGTTTCCTTTTTTATATAGCCAACCTTTCAAAAGCTATGTTTGATACATCTTTTTTATACAGATAATTAAGCCTGGAATGGATGTTTTATTTTGAGTGGCAATTTTTTGTTGTTGTTGATAAATTATAAAATCAGTAAATAAATGAGGTTATAATAGATAAAAAGTAAATATAGCTCCCCCTACCTTGGGGTGTAAAAAGATATATGATGAGATTATTACAGGATATGTGACCTGAGGAAGTGAAGTCTCAGTCGTTGACTTGTCGATGTGTGCCGAACACAAGTCAAGAATTGGGCTTTAAATAACAGCTGCCTTGATGTTTTAGTGTCAGGAGAGGCTCCACACTCCCTTCATTTCTCAAAGACTGAGTGACATCACTTCCATGTCACAGTGACATCACAGCTGAAACTGAAAGGGTCAAATCAGTCAACTTGCAGCAGCAGCAGCTGTCTGGTACAGCTCCAGTATTACCTCCACTCAGAGATGCAAGACATTTGTTTTTATTATTTTTCCTGTCTCAGAACATGTATTTCTTTTGACCATAAAATGAACTGGTGACATTAAAGTGGTAGGTTTTTATTTATATTTCACATCAACTGATTGTGGAAAAAATGTAAGGTAGTAGATTTGGTAGATTTGGTCCGGTTACAGTTGCATGACAAATATACCATTGTTGCCTTCTCGTATGAAGTGAAATGTGACTTGTTCAAAACATTATTGCATACTGAGGGAGACTGAAATGGTATTAGATGATGGCTGGGTAAGAAAGTTCAATGTACAAGGTAATGAAGAGTCTGGCTTGATCATGAAATGATGCAAGTGTTTTTTTTCTTCCCATTTCTGATGCATTCACACCTTTCTCCAGATCGTAAAGGCCGGTAGCTGTGGTAGAGGCTGGCTTTGTGACATGGTTGGGTGTTAGAAACTCGCTGTAGTTGCAACCTTCCCTTTTAAGGTCTCACCCAGCTGCCTTACCATCAATAGTGTTGTGAAGTTACGGGATACTCTATTCAAGTCGTGTTTTTCTGAATTGATGAAATTAATACCCAAGCAGGCCGCAAAGGTGCTGAGTTACCTGGAAACACCCAAATCTATCATGACCATGTATGAAAACACGATCGATGTCATTCCTCTTTAAGATGACTGCCACTAGTCCAGTGTTCTTGTGTTTGGGATGGACATCACTGCAGGTCAGGGGCCATTCCTGACAGCAATCGATCTGTCTTTAAATCAGCTACCAGCTGATTTTGTTTTCTGAAACTCTAACTGAAAGTTCAGTATGTATGAAAATATAGAATATACTATAAATATATGTGTGTTCCTATTTTTGTGAAGAGGAAATATTTCCCAGCGACCCGAGCAGAGTAAATAAAGTTTCCAACCATTTTGAGTGAATGAGATTGATTCTTGTGGATTAAAAAAAAAAAAAAAAAAAATTCATCTTAACAATGAGTTTCAAAAGTCAAAATGTGATTCAAGCCTCTATTTGATTGCAGGTTTCTATATAACCCATCACAGGATGCGATTTTAACGCCTACAGCCCTCATCACAATCTTGTGTGGTTATGAACAATGAAGCGCTACATACCAAAACCACACTTTTACTTCTCCTACAAAACAACCATTTTTTATATGAATGCAAACATGGTCTTTGACAGCTTTTATTCGAAGGTGGAGGAAACATTTCAAATCATTTGTGTGCAAATGAAAAGCAACATTTCATCCATATACATGTATTTACAGATGCACTGGCACTTAGATGCACTTTAGAGGCAAGGTTAAGAACTCAATTAGTGGAAAGAAAAGGTAGGGGGTGGTGAGCACACAGGTCAGATAGGGCACACACACTCTGTTACATATACTCCACATGCTTTAAGTCTGGGAATGTTAAGATGATCTAAAGAACAAACTGTTTTTTTTTTTCCTGGTGAGGAACTTAAGCCAGAGCATAGCTGCAGCACACTAGTGAACCGTTGACTTCAGACTTACTGGTTTTTCAGGTAGTTAAAACAAAAAAGAAAAAAAAAAATTGCTTAGTTAAGTGCAATTGATCTTCTATCAGTCAGCTATCAGTGGATGCTGAGATGTGCACCACACATCTGGTGCCGCTCAGCTGTCTGGATTGGATTCCTCTTCCAGTCAGTTCCCAACAGAACTGATGAAAGAAGGAACCAAGAAAGAACTACTTCTATAAGGCATCCACTGTTGAGTGTTCACCTTGCTCGCTGTTTCTAACAGTGGAAGCGTGGACAGGGTGACAAGGCCCACTGAGATGAATTATGGGATTTTAAATGTATAATGCACCTCCATAATACCTGGTCCCTGACACTGTGCTGCTAACAAGCAGGCTACATAATCCTCTCCCCCTACAAACAAACTCTGCTTCAGCATAACAAAACAGAAAGATACCCCAATGTGGGAATTATCACTATCACAAGCCTCTTTTCATAGTATGTCAAATGTAACATTGAACCACTGATGACAAGGATTGAAGCGTGGCTTTCCATGGTGCAAAGCAAGAAAAAGGTGAGGGGAGTGGGCTTCATTTTTTCATAATTCACTATCCTGTATTTCCCCCCTCCCAAGTGGCATCAAGGACTTGTGATCTTGAGGCAAAACTGATTTAAAATAAAAAACAAAAAAACAACAAAAACCTAATAATATGCAAGTGTCCAAATTCAGTTCGTTTAGAGTCTATTGTAGAAAAAGAAGAAAACTGATAAATTGAAGATCTGCAAAGCAAGTTCTTGGTTCTCAATTCTTCTCCTCAGCCTTCACCTCCTTTTTCTCATCTTCCTTCTTCTCCGTCTCCTCTTTGCCGTCTTTCTTCTCTTCTGATGCCTCGTCTTTTACGGAGAGCTCCTCCAGCTTCTCTGCCACTTTGTTTGCGCTATCAGCGGTGTTTGCTGAAAAACAGTAAAATGTGCAGTCAACTTAAAAAGCTGTGCAAGTTTGAATAACTCACATCTGCAGCTATTTTTGCATTCCTGCTGTTACTATAGCCCACTACTTCATACAGACACGCAATTTATGATTTTAGGTAGGCAATGTGACCATACTACACAGTGCAATAAATCTGAATTGCGTTGTAGCAGAATGCACCACCACCAGCCTTTAAGAAAGCCGGTGGCTACACTGTTACAACCTGCATGTTCATATAGCAGACAGAAAAAGTTCCAGGCTGGAGTGAACAGCGAGGAACAGAGTGAGTCTGCACAACTGTAATTATTTGTTGAGTTTCATGTCATTTTAATGTGCATCTCACTGAACTTTCAACATGTGATTAGGAATGAGTACAAAGTTAAGGTACCTGTTCCCTCTAAAGATTTTCTGATATCCTCCTGGCACTCCTCAAACTTCCCCTTGAACTTCTGAGCATCTGAGAGCAGAACAGAGAGTTAGTGTAAAATCTTGTATGATGGCCAATGCTGCAGGATTACGCAGCCTCCTTTTGCCAACAGGAAAACCTGGAAGAAAATCAGCCACTATTGACAGACAGACACAAAAAACCCCCACTGTCACTTCAGCGATAAGCCCTGCATCACCAAGATTACATACTGGTTTTAAACTAACAATTATTTTCTCTTTTAAAGGATTGTTTGGTTTCCCATAGCCCAAGATCACTACCTCAAATGTCTTTTCTGTCCACAACTCCATACTCAATTTTCAGTTTAGTGTCATACAAGTAAAGAAAGTAGGAAATATTTAAATGTAAGAGGCTGGAATCAGAGAATTTATACTTTTCTTATTAAATGACTAAAACTGAGTAATTGATGAACAAAGCAGATGAAATACAATACAAATAGATTAATTTAACAGATGACAACTAAACAGTGAATTGCTGCAGCAAGTACAGCATTGGATTCGAGGTGTAGATACTTACTTTCTACAGTTAAAAAGCGTATTGCCAGGAATTCAGGTTTGGGGCTTTCATCAGCATAATCTGCTAGTGTGTTCCAAACCCATGCCCTCTCACTGCCGAGGCTAGGCTTCAGCTCCATGTCAAGTGTAACTGTGGTTCACAAAGAGGGGGAAATAAGGTGAACATGAAGGCAGAGGTATCAGCATTGCATGAAGTCATATTCAGTGGTTGCACGACCATGAGCTGGACATAGATGGACTGCTCGTGCTAATGGTGAACTGTACAGTAATCATTTTTGATTAACATGATGCTGTTCTGTTCTTCTTACCAGTAGTCCATTTTTATCTACACTTTAACCGCACTTGCAGGAATCAACTTTAAAAAATTAATTGCATCCTTAAACACTAATGAACATAACCATTATATTTTGGGATGCCAAAGATAACTTCTCAATCGCTTAGAGGGCCAGCTCAAAGCGGCAGATTGAAGTCAAAAAGCAAAACTTCCTCCCCTGGTCCCTCACCTACAGTTCACATCAGAAAGCATACAAGGCTTGAATTAAAGCCAGAGTGTACATACAGGTATGCTTTCAGTTAATTTGTGTGCACACTACATTTTGCTCCACTATAAATACCACAGTTTGTCACACATAGACTTTGGTTAATTTATGTTATAGTCAGTGAATACTTTTTCTCTCTCTCTCCGTAATGTTATTTGGTGTGAAAATATACATATAAAAGCAATGAAAATAATAACTAGACTCACTGTGATGATTGGCACAAATCTTCAAGGTTTTGTCTCTCCTCATCAGGAGGCGGATTGTGCCCTTTGCTTTGTGTTTCAGCAGCTTGACGTCACCGGTTCCTCGTTCTTTCCACTCGTTCTCAGCGGCAAAACGAAATAGTTTAGCCCGCCTGGGAAAACAATGGAATAATGGTTTACAAAATGGTCCGCAATACGTATGTGACAAAAAACATGCAAGTGCACAAAGAGGATTCATACTTACATCTTAAAGAGTTCCTCCTCATCCTCTTCTAAAGTTTTAACATCTTGCTCAGGGAGGGACACGATGGGCTCAAAGTGGGGATCGTGATTAGAGTCATCTGCATTCTCTGCAGTGGTGTCATGCTCTTCCTGATCCTGAGGGCAAAAACAGAGTTAAGGCCCACTGGTCTGTGTCAGCTATACAAAGTTCAGAGTAATTAGGCATGTGGAATAGGTCAGTGCTATTCTTTAAAACTGACTGGAACAAAGTGACTTGTCAAAACAGGCCATGAATGCTTCAATGGAGGGATTTAAAAACTAAATGGGCAAGTATAGCTTTTGTATAGGACCTGGCCATGCTTTTGGCAAATGGCTGATGCTGAGCCAAGCACCTTTAACTCTCAATTATTCTGACTTGCCTGTCTCACATTAACTCTTGACAGTAGACTGCTAACACGGCAAGAACACACAAAATAGACTGACTGCAAGGAGTGCTATCCAGTTGTAGTGACAACGTGTGAAAAGATCCTGTGCTAATAACTTTATGTGCAGTGTCACTCAGTGGAAAGGAAACGTTACTTTCTTCAGGGTGGTTTCTAACCTAGCGGTGCTCCATTAAGCACACCAACTTTACTAGCTAGCGGTTAGCTACAAGTTAGCTCTAACCGCTAAAGCCTTTGCAACTTAGCTAATGAATGTAAGCTACACAAGTGCTACTGGCATGAAAAATAACGCAGTAACAGTGTAATTAATTTAATAAAAAGTAACCCAACTTGAGTGATTAAATCAATGTACGCGTTTGGTTTCAACGCAATTGCATTTTTCTTCATTACGGTCAAAAATAGTTCAACTTTGTTTTTCCCAAGAGAACTCTTTGTGGAGTTACCTAGCTAACGTTAGTTAACGGGGCCTTACATTAGCATGCTAGTCGAAAGCTAATGTTAATAGCTTGTCTTTTCGCACCACGGTGTGTCCTCAACCAAAACCAATCGTTAACTTGACAGGAATGTGGAGGGTACGATTTCTGGGCTAGCTGGCACCCTTCTCAATCTGAACATTGTTACTGTCGAGTGCTCGATAACACGCAGTCACGGGCTCTCTGCACCCTGCTATTAAAGCTAGCACTAGCCAACTAATGCTAGCAACTGTTGTTCTTGGCAGACAAAGGCAGAAACCCAGCTAACTTCATTGTCGTTGTCCCTCTGGTTACACGCAGGCTGTAAAATACCCCGTTCACACGCACTTACTCATCACCGTTTACTTAAATCGTTGGCAGTGTTGTGCCCTCTCAAGCAGCTAACGATCAGTGTGTGATGCTAATGTTAACATGCTGACTGCACACTTCACAGTACTTTTCAGCTCGTCAACGTTAACACTGAAGAAACCGCTAAGAGCACAACAAGTAGCGCTTTCTAGCAAGATGTCAGAATGTGCGTCAACTTGCGTTTACGTCCTTCAGACATACCTACTCACATTTCTTGAGTCGTGAAAGACATCATTGTCGGCATTTCTAGCTCGCAGAATCCTTCACAAAACTTTAACGAATAATGAAATACGAAATACACCGTTTATCATCAAATTCCGACTTCAATGTGCACGCAATGTATTAAACAATCTCAAACGCTGGGCCTCACCTTCGGGTCTGCCATATCAGTTTAGATGTTTGTAGATTATTGGTAGTAGTTGAATAGGTTCAAATCCCAGACTAGCCGCCGTTTCCCCCTCAGCTACTCTCACTTCCTGCTGGAGCTTTCGCGCGCCGAATTTCCTACGTGTGCCCGCGCCCACATCGTGACAGTGCACGCACCGCCTCTCTGCCTGTGTCACAAGGTCTCTGTTCTACCATTAACTACGAAAGAGTAAAGTGATTATTAACGGAGATAAGGGTGACATAATGTACTACATATACTGCAGAATTATAAGTTTTAATAAATTGTTTGTATGTAGTTTTATTTAAGCCGTGGTCCGTATTTTAATTTTTAATTTCACATTATATTAAACATATACAAATTACACACAGCGCTAACATTACGGTTGGGGTCAATTCGCACTTAAAATACTTGTCCATTTTTTTCAAAACACAAACACGAAACTTTAAGCAAATAACGCTCGAGCCCCGAAATGACACTATCACTTTAAATGAGTTCACGATGCACGTGGTCAAATCAACATGGCGGCGCCCTGTACACTTCAGTGAGAAGTGGAATTGAAAGGAAATATAAGAAGGTAAACTACGAGAAAAATAAAGCAAGTCTGTCTGGATTAATATGTCCGTTGGTGATATTTAACACGACAGAAAACTATAAACGGTTCGTTTAACAGCTAATGGCGAATCGGTTTTTTGCAAACATTTAAGAAGGCAATTTTAGTGCATGTTAGCTCAGCCTTTAGCTAACATTAAACACGTCTGTGTGTAGTGCAATCTAGTGAAATCTAGATTATTAACGGTTATAATTATATTATTTGTTAGTAAAGTGCCTCCTCAACCAAGCTTGATATATAGTACAAACTGCCAAGTCGTTTCAGGGTAAAAAATGTAAACAATGTGGTAAAGTTGAGAAGACCTTTCTCGCATATATATGTGTGTGTGTGTTTCTTATGTTTCTGGTGTGTATCAGTGTGTTCATTTTACAGCATCAACAGAGTGATGGCAGATGTTGGTAGCAGCCCAGTGGCTGATGCTCCACCCTCAAAGGAGGAGAGGCCTGATGATCTCCCACAGGACTCCAGCAACGACAACGTAAAGTCTGATGTCAAAGCTGAAGGGGAGAACGAGGCAGCCTCTAACTCC
This sequence comes from Synanceia verrucosa, assembly GCA_029721515.1. Classification (NCBI taxonomy): domain Eukaryota; kingdom Metazoa; phylum Chordata; class Actinopteri; order Perciformes; family Synanceiidae; genus Synanceia; species Synanceia verrucosa. The sequence goes on along the minus strand of CM056551.1, from coordinate 7,567,153 downwards.
AGCATGTACCGCTACATTAAAGAAGACCTCTTCACATCTGAGATCTACAAAGTGGAGATCAGGAATCTACCCAAGTTCACCGGCTTCAACGACCTGAAGAAATTCCTGGCCAAGCACGGCCTCAACCCGCACAAGATCAAGCTGTTTGGCAAGCAGACGTTTGCTTTCGTCACCTTCAAGAACGAGGAGGAGCGCGACAAGGCCATGAAGATGGTTCACGGCATGCAGTGGAAGGGCCAGGTGCTGAGCGTCAGGCTGGCCAAGCCCAAAGCAGACCCCATCCTTCGGAAGAGGAAACAGGAGGAAGAGGAGGGAGAGAGCGCAGGAGGGCCACCCCCGTCCAAGCGAACGGAGGGGGATGAAGAAGATGAGCCGCTCAGCGTCCAGATAGCCAATGTGGTGACTCCTCTGTGGAATGTGCCTTACGAGGAGCAGCTGAGGAGGAAGGAACAGGAGGTGGTGGGGGTCCTGCAGAGGCTGGCCAAGTGAGTATGATGCATCCATCCATCCATCCATCCATACATCCATCTGGTACCATGTGTGGTAACATAACAGATGTGCTGCAGGTGTTGCTTTTGACTAGATATATGCTGTTGATGACCAATATCTTCCATTCTAATCGCTGTGTTAAACACTTAATACATGTCACCACTACGCTGTTCCTTTTTCAGAGAAATTGGCAGCACCAACAAAGCCATGTTGCCGTGGCTGTTTGCACAGAAAGGGAAATACAACAAAATGTGTTGTTCTCTGGAAGCCATCCGACCATCTCCCACACAGGTACATATCTACAGGTCCAATTCATTTTACTGACATACCGTACGGCATTCTTTCATAAATACTGTGTTAGAGTTTAGTGTCTTAAAATCAACAGGATCCTATTCAGAAGTGTCACTACATTTTTAAGAAGAACATTCCTTTTATCTTTCATAACATTTAAGATCTCAGTGATGCTGTAGTGTCAGATATCGCCTAATGCTGTTCATATTTCTCTTCCTGTTATCACGGCAGACAGAGTACAGAAACAAGTGTGAGTTCCTCATTTCCGTGGGTGCAGATGGTGAGGACAAGACCATCGGTTTCCGTCTAGGAAAATACAAAGGCGGCTCCTGCGCTGTGGTGGGGCCGGCGGAGACGCGTCACGTCTCGGCCGAGGCCAAGAAGGTGGTCGCAGAGTTTCAGAAGTTCATCAGGTACCATTATGTGGTCATGATAGGACATCAAAACTACTATCTGACACAGTAGTTTTTCCAAAGGTTTCACTCATGCATATACTTCTTGCATTGCATTTAATCTCATTATTATTTTGCACATAGGACAACAGCATACTCTGTGTACAGTCCTGAGACGTATGAAGGACACTGGAAGCAGCTGACTGTCAGGACCACGAGGACCAAACAAGCCATGGCTGTAGCGTTCTTCCACCCACAGGTGAGAAGGGCTTGTTCTGCTTACAAGCCGTTTATGACTCACATTGGTACGATTTCTTCTTTTGATGTCTTTTACTTGTTTTAATGTTTTCTCTAGAAACTAGAAGAGGATGAAATCAATTCTTTAAAGAGTTCCATGAAGCAGTACTTCACAGAAGGAGAGGGGCGAGACAGTGGAGTGACCTCTCTGTACTTTGTTAGAGAGGGTCAGAGGTAAGAAAAAATAATCAGAAAAAAATGCTGGACAAACAGTGGAGTGCAGACTATGAAGATCCCTAAATACTGCACTAACAGGGTGCTTTTGGCTTCCCAGGACATCCCCTAACCTGGAGGACCTGCCCTGTGAGCTGGTGGCTGGAGAGAGCAGCATTCATGAGGAGCTCCTGGGTCTTAAGTTTAGAATATCTCCTCACTCCTTCTTCCAGGCAAGAATGATTTGCAGCACATTCATATAAAAGTACTTTGCGTTTTACAGCACTGGGCTGCGGTGTTTGTCTTCAGTGACGCAGCAGTAAAACCTCCACCGTGTGTGTGTGTGTGTGTGTGTGTGTGTGTGTGTGTGTGTGTGTGTGTGTGTGTGTGTGTGTGTGTGTTACCTGGCAGGTGAATACAGGAGCTGCAGAGGTGCTGTACTCTGCTGTGGGGGAATGGGCCCAGCTGGATGAGGACAGCACAGTGCTGGATGTGTGCTGTGGGACAGGAACCATCGGCATCTCTCTGGCTAAGGTGACACTGTTGTCTGCAGCAGAAATGTAATTCACCTGTGACTTATTAATATTTGACAGGAGTTGGTAATAGATATGAAATAAGAATGTAATGCAAGAGTACTCAAGGCTAAATGTTCTGTGGCAGACAGCAACCTCTGCACTATTTTAATCTGCTGTGTCAGGGTTTGTGGGCAAAGAGATATAACATTGATGCAAACAACTCCTTTCAAATGTTATATTCTTTTTAGTCTGAAAATAAGATTCTGACAGATTTTTTTTACATTTTTATTGTTGTTTTTTGTCTCTAGAGGGTGAAGAAGGTGATTGGGATCGAACTGTGCCAAGAAGCTGTGGAGGATGCCAAAGTTAATGCAAAGCTCAACGGTAAGGGGCCATATTTCACGTGTAAAGTGTGAATATTCATAAACATAGGATGGTTAGTAATGACAGTTTTAGTTAAAAGTTGTTCAGAATAGTAAATGAAGTTCCATCTTATTTTATTGTTTATTCATGTGTCCAGTTTCCAAATGTATTGCGATTAATTCAGTGTTTCATCCTCTGTGTTGTTAAAGAAAGTATTTTATGGTGTTGTGGTATTTATAACCTGACCAAACATAAAAGGCACTTTTTATTTTTGTACTTGAAGGTCTGAGTAATGTGGAGTTTCACTGTGGAAAAGCTGAGGACGTGTTCCCTAACATCCTCAACGCTCTCGTGTCTCCCAACGTCACAGCCATTGTGGATCCACCGAGGGCGGGCCTCCGTGAGTAAACGGCCCAGACCTGGAAAATGTCTTTCATGTGTTCAGCAGTTGTCACATATTAGGGTCTGGTCTTAATCAAACAGATTCCAAGGTGATACTTGCCATCAGGAGGGCAGAGCATCTGAAGAGGCTGGTTTATGTGGCCTGCAATGCCAAGGCAGCCATGAACAACTTCATTGAGTGAGTCATCATGCATCAAAAAGCCAAGAACTTATCTTTAAAGAATTTGACATCAATTATGTAACATGGTGAATCTTATGTTGGAACTGTTTGTCTTTTAGTCTGTGCAGAGCACCATCCAACAGAGTTCATGGAGCCCCGTTCCGCCCGATGCGAGCCATGGCTGTGGATCTGTTCCCTCAGACCATGCACGTTGAGATGCTCCTGCTGCTGGAGAGAGTGGACTACGACTCCCAGCAGACCAGCAAGTAGTCAAAGAGGAGACAGGCTCTGGCCTCTGTGTTAACTTTAAAGGAGCAGTTTATCAAATTATCAATTTTCCACTCATCAGTCCTCTTGTTTTGTAATGCAATATTAATTTCAACTCACAACGTGTATATTTAGTTGTGCTTTATGGACTGTCTTGCTGTATCCTTTCAGTTTGAGGACTTCTGTCAGCCGTGATCACTCAACAGTAGGTTACTTTATGTACCATGTCTCAAAACCACAAAACTATCTAGACTAAAATGTAATTCTTTCTTGAAACTCTTGATTAACTGTTAATGAGGAGAATGGTGCACAGTGCAACTATGTTATAAACTGCTTCAGCCACCTCAGTTTTGTCTGTGTAGGTTTTCAGTCTTTCAGGTGGAGGTGAATCAAAAAGAGCCAACTGGACTTGACTTAATTTTGAAGATGCTTCTCTTGTCATCAGTATCTGGACTCTGTACCAGTCAGAACTCTTGGATGATGAGAGATGAAACATCTTCAAACTTTAAGCAGTCCAGCTGACTCTCTTTTTTGCTCTTTCTGATTCACCTCAGTTTGGTTAACCTCTTCTAGTTTCTAAGTATTTTATCATTCTGCCACTGAATAAAACACCCCTCTTGTCGTTAGTCAAGACCTTTTTATTTTGCATAACAAATATCACTTAAGTCATGGAGCTCAGGTTGCGATACATACTTCATTTTCTAGGCAGCAACATCTCAAACGTCTCATTGATACAACTCAACAGCAACACATGTAAAAGCAATATTTTTGTTTTCTTTTCACACTGACACACTTGGCAAGACAAACGAACGGAGGAGAGAGCACATTCTTAAAGCGAGCTACAATATCACAACAGCCTGATGTTTTGAATTGTTACATGTTCTTTAATAATTTGTAGAATTAAAAAACACAGGCCAAATACTCATCAAAGAATGCACAGCAGTTTCTACTTTGTTCCAGCAAGTAATGTCTCATGTATTTTCCTGTTAGGGATGTTTCTATTGTACAGCCTGCAGCAGCGTGAAGTATTCTAGAAAATAAGACTATGTAAGCTTTGGTATACACTTTCATCAGCTTGTGTTGGACTAAAATGACTTGGATCATATTTTTCTTCACATCCATGTACCAACTGAACTTTGAAAGGCTGTGATTTGTATAAAACTGATTCTACTTGTGGCCAGAAAATCAAGTGTCACAATGATGCAAACACCAACAAAATACATGACCCATTAAGACAAGTCTTAAATCTCCACATGCTGGAGGCATTTTATCCCCAGAACTATGTATTACTGGCTGTCCTCATTAAAATACTAATTGGCTAAATAATAAATGGTTTATCAAGTAAATAGGGCTTGGTCTTTCCACTTCCTGTTGAAGGGGTTTAGGTCCAATGTTCTGTTACACTTTGAGCCCTTCATGAAATGGATCAACTAAGGCAACATGTAACTGACAGGATCTCTTAAGAAGCTACTGAAATGTACCAAATGGTGCACACATTTTAATAAGTTCAATAAAAAGCTAGAAAAGCGAAGAGCATAGAGGAAATGACTAGTCCGCCCTCAACAGGTTACAGTACTGAGTGCTTGGGTTTACTGCAGTGTGGCACAGGGAGCAGGATGTCACTTTCTTGTAATGCCAGAGCAAGTTTCCCTCAGTTCCTCCTGTACCAACAACATGATCAGTCAACAAAGATATCTGACAGGACACAAGTGCATAACAATAGTTGTGAATAGTCATCACTTCACAATGTTTAGAAATCGTGCAAACCAAAGACAGCAACTGTCCATTTTGAGGGGGAAAAAGGCTTTTTTTTTTTTTTTTTTAAAGTACTCATCACCCAAAATATCCATAACATCGACCATTAAAATACCCAATAAACTTTGTTTACCAATTAAATGAGCCATATAAATACACATGTATTAGTAGTCCCTTTTAAATATTTTAAAGCGCAAACTAAACTCATAGGTGCTCTTTAGACTGTGACTGCTGAAAATGACACTTCAAAAACAAAACCAAAGGGGGCTGAGTGGTTTCTGCAGTCAGAAGAAGCATGCATTGTTATTTTCCTGTGGTTTATGTGTTCTCAAGTCATGTTCACTTCTCTGCAGCCTGGGTGAATTTTTTTCTCCCTAGTGCCTTAGCACGGCTGCATCTACAGAGGTAGACGGTATTTGCTCTTCTGTCTTGTTAGTGCATTTAGACGGGCCCTTAGCATCTACCAGCGGAGCCAATAAAACACAGGTGAAGGAAGCGAGCAGTTCTACCGGCCTGGTCTACCTGGTCAATGGAACTGTATTGCCATTAGATCTCAGTGATGCATAATTTGAGTGATGGATGGAGGGGGTGTGTTGTGTGACAGTGACTGGGTTTCAGTGCTGTGGTTCCTCAGTGATTTCATGACTTTTTAAACATCTACAGTGCAGAGGGGTTCACTCCCTGGCTGGGCAGACTCCATTATGGTCATCTTGGGCTTCTTCCTGGTTTCCTCCTGGTACAAACACAACAAGGAAAGTGTGAGTACAACATTTGGAAAAAGGTAAAAGTTGTTAAAAATAAGAAAGCTCATTCCTTTCTCAATTCTAAAATATACAAAGTCAACCAGAGACTGACAGCTATGCTCACGAAGACGTGCGTCTTCTAAGCCTCAAGCATGAAGTGGAGCAGCAGTAGAGAGGACTAATTGAGACCCTGCAGAGTCACAGTTTACCCAAATGAGAGTCTGGGCTTCATCTGGATCAAAAGTGCCACCTCGTCTTTCCTTCAGTGAGCTCTCTAGTGACAAAATGTTTGATGTGCAACAACTAATCCCTTTTGATTCTTGTCAAGGGAAGAAAAGGATGAAGAAATGTAACCTACACTGAGACATAAAAACTCATACAGTGGGTATTTTGTTATGTTTGAAAAGCTCAGGCGTAAACAGAGCTGTTTGATATGGACACAATTTTACATCTTTTTATAGCTAATGCTATGGTGATAACAATATATATTCCAATATAGTATTTTATCTGACGTAATATTACTGGTAACATTATTTTCGGTTTCCATTGAGCTCTCCTCTACCTCCGCCATGCTGCTTTGTAAATGAGTCCTTGCAGGTGATGTAAAAATGCATTTTGTATTGCACAGCTCAAGGTGTAAATCATAAAATTACTGTCCACTGAACTCCACTCAGTCCTGGTATTTTACATGCTGGCTGGCAGTCATGGCTTACAGGGACAATGAGATCCATAATGTTGATATTATTAATAACACCTGTGCTTTTAGAAATCAAAATGTCCATTTAGGCCTCTTACTATAATTTTATTCCTGTTTAAACCCATTACAAATAAAGAACGTAAGTAGAAAGACCTAAAGAAGATCATGATGGAGGACGAGATAAATATTTTAACGCTGGTTAGAATTCTGCATGCTTCACAACAGGGATCAGTACTCACCCTCTGCGTGGCTAGTTTCCTCATTTCCTCTTGCAGTTTGTTCAAGATGTGAAGGTTTGGCTTGTTCTTTTTGGCATACTGCTGGAGCTCGATCACACTCTTGTCAGAGCTCTCCTGCAAAACACCATGTCTTATTAAAAGCCACAGAGATGTGCTTGCATCATGAAGAACAATCTTCATCACTAGCATATCACCATATGATATTCACATTTCAATGGTTCTTAGAGACACTGTGCACAACTGAACTGAAAACACTTGAAATGCTTTTAATGGCGTGTGACTGTTGGTGCTATGCAGCAACTATGTGAGCTTAAACATAAAATTCACACAATTCTCATGAGATACCTAAAATCAAATATTGGTTACTGTGAAGAAAGCTGAACACTGAAGAGAAAGATGCAGAGATAAAACAGCTGTACAGTGAGTGTGTGTGTGTAATCGAGCACTTACCTTCTTGACCACCTTATTGCTCTCTCGGCCGTACATGCGCAGCAATGAGCCCCAGTTCTTGACGTGAGGGTGAAGCATCTGCAGGATCTTCTGAGACGCTAGCTGTTTGCCGACCCTCTTGTTCTTGCCTGGTGGCAAATAAAAACAAAATGTCACTGAGAGCTACATGTATGTCAGCGCCACATGGTGAAACAAAGCGGACACAGTAATTAAAAGTTAACAGATTGTTGAGCTCTAAACATCGACTGGTCTGGATCAAGGTTAGAATAGTTTGGGATTTTTCATTATAGTATTTTGTTTTGACTTTTTTCCCCTCTAATTCAGTTAGTTTTAATTCGTTTTTAGAGTGGGTTTGCTAGTTTTAAATTGTTTTATTTTTTTTTTAATATAAATGGTTAGTTTTAATTAGTTTTAGTTTTTTCATACTTTGGCTTATTTGTCAGGTGCAGGGTTAAAAAAAAAGCGCTTTTAATCTATAATCTCAATACATTTTAGTTTCGTAAACACAATATAGTTTCAATTAGTATTTTTTCCCTTTAATTATTGTTTTGATTTATTTCAATTAATGAAAATGTTTTTTCAATTCTAGTCTTTCATGACTGGCATGTTCGTTTTCGTTAACAATAATACTACAGACTACAGTGTACTTACACCAGCCCCGCACTGTGTGCTTCCCACATGTCATCACATATTCACTCTTCTGGTTTTTCCCAGGAATCACCTCAAATTTAATGCTTGTGTCTCCCATTCCATGGTTTCTGCAGGAAAGATGCAACAATGCATTTTTTTAAGACATCTTTTTAAAAAACAAACAAACAAACAAACAAAAAAAAACCCTCTGTTGTCCTTGGCAACAGTGACAGGTAGAGATCACTGAGTGGTTGTAAACCTTCCTGCATCATGATATGAATATCTATCAACATACATAATTGAAAATGCATCTGTTCCCTGATATAAGCTCTTAACAGAAATAACCCAAAATCTTCATTAAAACATTCTCCACTGGTGGCCTTACCTTTTAAGGCACTCATGAAGAATCTGATATGGTGAAAGTAGTCCTGCTTTGTTGGTCAGCTCATACACCCTCGAGTCCTCTATGTTGATATGATTAAAATACTGTGGAGCAGAGCACACACACAGCACGGTGTCACCTCCAATTCTGAAGATGCTCTCAAGCAAAACGTGTTCAACAATTGTTGTTATCGATATCCTGCTACCTGCCTTAAATGTTGGGGATACATACTTAGCTCACTGTGAAAGACTGCAGGTAATACAAACATAAGCAAAATGTCAAAAATGTGAGGAAAAGTACCTCCAGTTCATCGCCCTCAACAGGTTTCTCCTCCGAGGTCTGCTTCACAAAGTCAGGGATGAGGATTTCCAGTGTGGCTCGAGCTGAAGTTAATACCAAATTCCCAGAGAAAGCAGCAGTGGTGACACATTACAACATGTTCAGCTATTATGTGAATATGGCAAGAATATACACTGACCAGGCATCACATTATGACCACCTGCCTAAATTTGTGTCCTGACCTATGACCCTTGAAGGTTTATTCTGTTGTATCCTGACTCTTTTCTATCTTCAGCAGCATTAACTTCTCTGGTCTGTTGGATCAGACCACCAGGACCAGCCTTCACTCCCCACCTGCATTAATGATCCTTGTCCTCTCATGACCCTGTCTCTGGTTCTCCACTGGTCCTTCCTTGGACCACTTTTGATAGATCCTGACCCCTGCAGACCAGGAACACCCCACCAGAGCTGCACTTCTGGAGATACTCTGATCCAGTCCTCTAGACATCACTGTTTGCTTCTTGGTGTCAAAATCACTCAAATCCTGATGCTGGAACATTTTTCCTGCTTCTAACGTCAACTCTGAGGACTAAATGTTCATTTGTTGCCTTATATATCCTAGGTACCATATTGAAGAGATGATCAGTGTTATTCACTTAACCTGGCAGTGGTCATAATGTTATACCTGATCTCTGTATGATCTACTCTTTGAAGGTGGCATTAAAATGTCTGACTGTAAGCATGATGTATAAAACTGTGATTATTCAAGGACCTCATTAATGACAAGCCATTAAACTCATTTCATTGCTGTATATTTCAGACAAACTGACAGCTGTAACAAAAAATTACAATCAAAGGCTTCTTCAATCAAAATTCTTCCATGACACCTCATCATAATCCACTGAATAACAACCAGCCCATCACAAGGCAAAGTACTCAAAATAAAAGTAATTACCAGCTTTATTCTTGGCAAGTTTTTTACTGCTTGCGGTTCCTGTGCCATAAGTCACTCCATCTATAATGACCGACGCTCCAAAGGGCTCACTTGGGTTCTCTGTGGGGCACAAATTCAATTTGATATGACACTAAACACACTTTAAGATATAGCTAACACGTCAATAGTTTATGTGCACATGACATTTATGCGACAGAAGGTAATGTACTTGTGTGTACTGGGTTGTAGCTGAAAATACAGATTAGAATAGAATTACACCAATATAGAGGAAGCATTTCTTAGATAATGAGCGATACGTATGACTTTAAATAGCTCATTTGCAAAAAGTAAAGAAAGAAACTTACCACATTCAAAAAAGTTGTAAACAGGTCGAACCTTTAGGACACGTTGCATATATTCATGCAAGATGCAAACCTCAGATTTCCCATTAGGGTTGATGACAAATTCTGTTAAAAAAGAAAAATGGAAATTCATCAACAAACAATCCGCACAAACGAACAGTGTAGATCATCACACGCTTTAAGCTCACTACACTTAATTCTGAATTGAAGTTGACATCTATTTCTGCCTCTCTGAATAACGGGTTTGCAAACACTGCACGTTGATGTCCTGCTTTGTGGTACATGAAGTGTTCGCAAGCTCAATGCTAACCTCCAAGCTGGCTGACTGCAAACTATTGAACAGAGGTGAGTCTCATCTCTGTGTCTCATTGGGACTCGCCTCCGTTCAGGAAATCCTTCCCACGGTTTGCAGCCAGGTGGGAGACCAGCCAGCAGGAATCACTGGTGGAGTCATTTCAGCAGACAACATGAAAGCACAGCTGTAACTCATGGATCATAAATTCGGAACCCAACACCGATACCGAATCGGATCCCATCCCCTCATCACTACACCTGCAGCCCTACAGTACAGAGTCATAAGCTATATCAGGCAAAACAAATAACACCTGTCAGCCTCTTCTAACATATGTATCTATACACTGTAAGCGCTACCTTTCTTAGTGGGTGCATCCTGGACCGACAGTGTGATGAGTTTCTGGTTGGCGGGCAGGATGGGTCTCTCGGACTCTGCCTGCTTCCTCTTCGTGTCTCTGTTGAACTGCCTTCGCTCGGCCCAGGTGCGAAACTTCTTCACAGTGACTTGTTCAAAGTCGAAGCATTTTTCCAGGTACAGGCGAAACTCTTCAAGATCTGCAAGGAGGTTTTATCAGGATGAGCACAGCAGAAACAAACCAAAAGTCAATCAAGCCACTGGCCATGCACCATAAAGAGCCCTCACCTATGGACTCATCCTTGCACACCTCCACCTTAGCCTTGACTTGTCCTAAGGCTCCTTGGGCTGTCTCACAGGGCTCTTTACTCTGTGGGCCGTTAGCAGTACCCTCTCCTTCTGGGCCACCATCAGGCACACTGCAGGGAGGGACGCCGTCCTGCACCTCAGCTGTCGCATCCGACTTGCCTGCTCCCTCTTCACCATTGGCCTCATCGCTGGACTGGACGGGAGGCTCTTCTGCATTAGGCATTACCTCACCGTTCAGCTCCCTTTCCTCCTGATCCTTCATTTTCTTGTAGTGCAGGCAAGGGATGCTGCTGGTAGGAGGGTCGTGTTTCTGTATCAGAGGAAGAAGACTTTCACTAATTGAGCTGAAATATTTCCTGAAATGAAAACAAAGACCAAAACCCAGATACACTGTTCACCATCAGTGTGACATGTTAATTGAAGGTTACCCTAATACTGCCGGTCCCGAGGAAGTAGGGTCTGGACCAGGTGACCACCCTGGTCTCTCTGTGCAGGTACACTGGAATGCCTGAATTATGGAATGTCATTATCCATCCATCAGGCAGTGGCTCAGTGGGTGGACGCCCACGACCTGGCACAGGGGGAATGTAAATATAAATGCAGCTATTAACTATTACACCATGATGTTATATGGTGGACTCCTAATAATTAGAAGGGTTAATCATTTCAGAGGTTTTCAGGCTTGGAATAAATGTTGAAATTTAACATTTAAATAAATGTTAACAGTAGTTTCAACGGTAGCAAGGTTAGGAACAAACAATGTGTCACATGATGGTTGAATATCAAAACTGGACTTCAGTTTACAGTCCAATCAGAATCACATCTTCTTTCAGTCTGTTAATTATCACAGCATGTTGTAGTTGCGCTAACACACTATTTGCTCATTCCTCTGCAGTTTTGAATGATGACCTTGTTTGAATATGGGGAAGTAAACAGAAAACAACTTGAATACTCATTTTGTGTAGTTTCCTTTAAATATTTTCGAATTTTTAGCTGGTCATACTTAGCTTATTTGACGCCAGAATCTCAAACCTGATTAGTTTTGTGAGTCCTTGCTTGTGTCAAAAGGTGGCCATCAGCATGTGCAGTCTGTTTGACTGTGATGCTACTTCGGAGCATTACAACACAGGAAGGAAGGTTACTTGATGTTCATTTAGTTGTGCAGTTCTAACCAATTCTGCTAACTGAATATGCAACACAATAATGAAAACCATAAACTCCACACTTTCCTTTTATCAATTTGCTTGAGAGCCCACTTGTAACAGATGTAACATACACTGTTTAGAATTTCACTGTATTGTGCTGATGGCACCCAGCCCTGAACAGACAGATCGACCACTCACTCTTCAGGACAGTCTTAATTTTGGTCATCATGGGCTGAACACCTCCTTCACCATCTGAGTGATGATCACTGCCCCCTTCGTATTTGTCCTCTGCCAGACGCATCTTTTTTGGGACTGGCATGCCCTCCTCCAGCAGAGCATCCACATCATTGTCAAACTCCTCCTGGAAGAGTCAACGGTTAAGGCCGGGAGAGAAGTATGGGTCGCAGGTTTAAGGGAGTTTCATCATATGTGATGCCATGAAGTGAACAATTGTTGGAGAAAACAACAAAAAATCACATGGCAGTCTACCACCCACAATGTAAGAAGAATCACCATCCCGAATATATATATATATATATCCTACTATAAATTAAATGACAACATTTGGCAGCATTGATCCCTCAATTTTATTATCATTGATTGCTTTGGCATCAAAAGGAAACCCAATGTGATTAATGATTAACGGGAGAAATTAAAAATGGCACTAACCTCTTCCAGCACTTCACTTCTCATTTTCAGTAATCAAAAACAAAATGGACAAAATTATCTAAGTGTCTGCTGCTTAATTTGTTCCAGACTTAACCACTCAGTAATGTAATGCAATGATAAATCATTAAAGTCATTTTCTCAGTTCTAGCTATACTTAAATCAATACTACACAGCCCCAAACGTCCTTTTCCAATTTATATGTTCTGTTTGTACGATTTATCCCTGTAACCAATATGAATAATATTTACAAACCTACAACCCAGGAGAAACCCACCAACTGTATTACTAGCATGAAATGTTATTTTGAAATGAACACTTACTTGGGTAGAGGTATAATTAACAGCAGATCTCACCAAATAAAACAAAACTTAAGTATCAGCATGGCTACATGACTTTTGGTAACATGGGTGGACTGAAACCAAGGAGGAACATGGCTGTAAATTTCTCCTCAAAACATTATGATTGTAAACTGAAAATGACATTGTCATAGTGAGGTTCGTACTGTGGAGGGATTTGAGATGTTGGGTTACACACATAAAATTGGGTGGACTAGTTCTCGTGACATGGTTTAATTAGCACTCGCATATATGACTGGCTCACACGTTATGTTGCATTACACCCCAGCTGTGCCATCACAGTGGTCTTACTGGAATGACAGCAGAGGCTGTGTTCAGTGACACTGTGATAATAATGCATGTACTGTGCTGTATAAGCGGTGTGATGTCTACCTTATTTGTGCTTGACAGTGAAGAGGACGTGGGCATGTAGCTGAAAATGGCAAGTGTAACTGCAGACACAAGAACAGACGTACCTCATAGGAGAAAGCCACAGCCTCGTCATCTGCTTGCTCCTGCTGCGCTATGACCTCAGACTTAAAGCCACCATGCTCCACATTGTCATTATCCAGGAAGTTGTCGTAGAAGTCATCCAACTCATCCAGGACAGCGAACTCTACTTTGTTTTCCACATCTACCTCAGCCTCTTCTGATCTCCTGCCTGCTGCAGTTCCTACTCCAGAGCTACCCTCCCCTACTTCCTGCTCACTAGTCGAGTCCTGCAACTCGCCATTAAGGCTGTCTACGCTCTCATCACTTCCTCCCTCCTCCCCTTCACCTGTGTATAAAACCTTCCTGTCTTTGCTTTTGCTGCTTTCTGTGAAGCTTACACGGATCTTAACATCTCTGAGCAGTTTGAGGTCCGGCAGAAACCCGGTGACGGGGGGAGCGTGGCGGGCTGTTCTGGGGCACGGAGGGTTGGGACTGGCCTCATCTGAGAGGTGGCTATAGAAAGTTATCAAGCCCTTGCTGAGGGGCTGCTGTGGCTTGGCTTCCCCATCCCCTGGGGTGTGTGTGTATCCATCACCACCAGAGCTAACGTCCATTACCTCTGCGTCACTGGACGTTTGCAGGGGAGGTGGTGGAGGTGCTATGCCCTCATCTTGGCCAAAATCATCAGGTGGCTCCAAGGGGAGAGGGGGTAGCATATCATCTATCTCCATTTCCTCTGTGTAGCGAACTACAACGTATGCAGACTTATTGCTGTGTGCAGAAACCTGACCTGACTCTCTTCTTATCTACACCCAGAGCGCATGCAGAAGCACATCCCTGTATAGACCACGTACCAGAGGTGAAAATGCTAAGCTGACTACATTGTTCTTTTCATTAATGTAGACAGCTTTCAGAATCACTGTCTCAATTATTGGAAATCACAATGCATTCAGCTTAATATGGATCTAGGCACTGATCATCCTCCACTGGTATCTTCTGGGAGCTGGAAACAAAAGGAAAAGTCTGTTCAGTGAGTGTAACTTTCTGACTAATGCACAAGATGGCCTTATTGCTAGCTTACGGTTATGTAGCTGCAGAGAATTGACTTCACTGGCTGAATGGATCATTTTGCGTGGGAATATGAATAACGTTCAAGTTCACATAACATCAGGTTAACCTTAAAATGAAACGAGAAGCACCTCGTTTTATCACATCTGTCTGCCGCTGCTCAACGGGCCTCTGGTAACGGAAGCATCCATGCTAAAATGCTAGCAAGGAACCACAAGGCTATGCAGATCTCCACGGCAGCAGAGCTAATCGGTTAACCCGACAACAGTTTATGACAGAAATACTCACCGACAAATAAGACACGGCTGTCTCCTTCAGGGCACCTGACTACCTTTCTAAGCTATTTTATTCTCGACGCGCAGCCATAATGCCCGAACCGCAGCACCGCCATCTTGAAGAAAAACCTCAGCGGCAAACCAACTGAAGCCCCGCCTCTCTGTACCGGCATTTCGATGATTGATCGATCAGCGGACCAATCAGAAGGTCTCTCTACCAGGCTCCTGCTTTTATGATTCAGCCAATCAACACGACAACAGTACGTACCTCTCCAAGATATTAAAAATGGAAACAAATGAATTAATTAATTACAAATTGATTTTTTTTGTAATACAGACAGGTGAAACGGAATCATACCAAGGGGACGGGTTACATAAACCTTTAAAGAAATAATAATGTTGTTTGACCAATGCTGAGTAAGAAAAGCAGTTATTCAAAAGCTATTAACGTTAACATTTAATTTTTGAAGTTAACTTATTTATTAAATATGTATTCTGTTATTTAATCTTGGGGAACCTATATGAAGATCATGTGAAGCTCAATATCTGAACTTGCCAGCTGGGGTCACTATTCGTTTGCTGTTCAGTTAATTTCATGTATTTCCACTAAAAATACAGAGAGATGACTGATTAAACTATTTCATTTTCTTGTAATAATCACTCAGTTTGTGGGGAAATTTCAAACCCTCATATCAATTTTGGAGCTTCTCAAATTAGCATAATATTAAGTTCAAATTCAATGCAAAAGCAGCAATTCTTCTTCTTACTTTTAAATTAATGCAGTGATGTTGGCCACATATTTTGTCGTGTCCATCAGAGTAGCATGTGTTGCTAATAACATCAATGGAAAACAGAAGCTAACACTGTGTGGACAAACTGAAGAAACACAGGAGGTAGAAATGAAATGCACACAATAAAAGATTGTGTCAGCAATCACTACAGTATATGACAAGCCGAGTGTGAGTATTTTCATAAATTGTTTTTATTGTCAAGCAGCTACAAAATGCACTTTACCATGGGAGTAGTCAGAGCTCCAGTGACAGAAACTGTTTTCATTGGCTGAAACCTCTGCTGAGGCTACTGTTGAGCAGGGTTGGGGCAAGCTTAATCAACTAACTGTAGCAGGTTTGTTGTAATCATACATTTAAAAAATAACTAGTAATCTATGACAACTACCGTAAATTTAAATCCGCTTATACATTGTTGAAAAATACCAGTGACCCAATAATTTCCCATTCGTGTAATACAGAATATAATTCCAAAATGTAGTCTGGAAATTGTGCGTAAACTGTATATTCCATGTCATGTATTTAAAAGGTAGAAAGGTGACACCAACAAGAATAAATTAAGATTGCATTAAAATAATCTTGCGCAGTACTGATTGCATTTCAGAGCAGGTTGGCTGCTATCTGTAATGGGCTTTTTTTAGGCGACCTCAACCCTGCTGCTTTATGAAATGTAGGCAAAGGTTTTCCTCTACAAAAAAAGTTCTTTGGCAGTCTCTTAAATTAGCACACATTTCAAAATGATGCATTTTTTAAAACTTAACTCAAGAATGAGAAACACATATCACTGTTGCTAATGAGGTGGCTAGTGTCGACTAGCTGAGGAAATAGTGCACAAGAGTCTTCATGTTCGCATAGTTGCTATGGTGCAGCTTGAGGGCAGAGACGGTGGAGGGTAGAGAGGGTGGAGGGGTGGAGAGGTGATGCAGAAAGGCACAGAATCTCCTCCATCATGTCTTCAAGCCTGCAGTTTGAACTGGAAAGTACTGGTGCTCCATTTGCTTGTGTCACAGTTGAGCATGGTGCGCTCTGTGAAGGTCACATTACCTTCTGCATCTATCAGGATGATTGTATTTGTCCTAACCAGGCAGGGCCACAAGCAAACAAATGAAAAAAAAATGAACAAACAACAACAAATTCAAAGAACAGGCAAACAGAAGTCACATTTGTGTTATTAACACCTGTATTATGAATGAGCAGGCACGATTGATTATTAGGCTGGAGATTTCTGTGTTCTGTGTTCTGTGCAGGTCAACACAGTCCTGTTAGCCACTTCAAGTGGTGACAAATAGGAGAGAGAGAAACAGAAGAAACTCACCTTGTGCCATACTGAGGGGTGCGAACAAAGACTGCCGACAGAGCCTGGACCATTTGCTTGCTGTAACCATCACCCTGGCTCTCCTGAGCTGGATCAGGTGTGTTCCTGTCAAACAAAAACACAAAAAACACAACACACCTCTGAATGATGTGTGCTAACTCTATCCAGCTTCTCTGTCGTTTCCACCACGCAGCATGTTTAACTCAGTGATCAAATGATGCATAATATCTAATAAACACCTGCACAAACTGTCCTTCAACCTGCATTCTCCTCGTCCTTAACTTCAGTCTCAACCTTAAATAAACATGCTACAACCTACAAACTCTCTCTTAATTTGAAGCTCATCTGCTTAAATTATGTAGACCAAAAAAAGGTCATTCAGTTGAATTTTGAAGCAAAACTTCTCCATAAGGTCAGACACACTGGATAAAAGTCTTATACATGCTCATCTCTCATATTTCTGTTTCCTGGATCGAGGTTTTGCAGGATTTGCCATTATTTCCATCGAGTATGTAAATCAATTAATTTAACATTCTCTTGTTGTGATGCGTGACTGCAGGACTGAAGCTTTGCAACAGGGTGGAAAGGGAAACCACTTCACAAAAATCACCACCTGTCAGTTGTTAAGGGGTCTTGGGTGGGTGCACTTACTGCCTAGAGTCTGGGTTGCTTGCATGGAAACTTTGAGGTGATGACTGAAGTATTTCCAAAGACGACTGAACTAATCTTTCAAAATTGTTACACTGCACCATCAACACACTACTTAATAGCTGTACATCCTAGACAAAGCTTGGAAATCAATAGAAAAAGTATTATTAAGCAATTATCCATAAGCTGAAAATGTGCTGTTTTGACATGTAGATCTACAGCTAGGGGATGTTTGAGTGGGTGGTCACCACTCACAGTTCCTCATTGCTGAGAACATTGAGCAGCTCTTGAACCAGTCCGTCGCACGACAGCGACTGGTCAGCGACAACGCTGGTGAAGTGGCGTTTGCCTTGCAGCAGTTTCCTCCATGGAGTTTCTAGTAGGGAATTGCTCAAGCCGTAGATTCCTGCTGAGGGGACACAGAAACACATGTATACAGTGGTGAGCTCTGCTAGTGACCTTGTGGCACTTCCCCTAATAAACAGACAATGTGAGAGCAATACCGACATGCATATGTCAGGCTGGGGGGGCATAGGCCAAGAGGACAGAACGGTTTCTACAGCAACCGTAGTGAAAACACAGACCTGGTTTGAGATGGATGGGTTCAGGGCTGCCTCTGTTTCCATAGTAACACACAGTGTCTTGTCTGGCTCTACATGGGACACAGTAAGATGGAAAATTACAGATTGATTAAAGTTGTTCATGTCTCATTATGAATCAAGAGTCAAAATGTTCCTATGCTCTTGAAATAAATGCTAATACATCTACCGTGTAGCTACTCTGTATTATTATAGCACATTATAGTATGTGTGTATGTATGTATACTTTTTCCTACTTGTGTATTTTATTATGGGAATATTCATGCACTTTGTACTTTCTCTGATATTTATGAAATCTTAGGAAATGTATGCACTCTAAATCTTGTCACCCTGTGTAATTCTGACATTTATTGTATCTCTGTTAATCAGCAGCTGGTTACTGAAAGGCACACCAAAGTGAAGCAGCATACAAAACAAGCAGTTTTCTTGTTTTTATTGTAATCTGTTAATAAAATAGTGTCTGTTCTAGTATCCTGGTTAGCGCTGGAACTTTTATTTCTTTTGGTTTACAGCAAAGATGATGTTCAAAGAAGCGCTCCTGAGGGATTTATGTAAAATGAGCACTTAAGGGTGAAGGGCAATTTGAAGAGTGCACCTCTGATTTTCTTTGCAGTCCTGGAAAATAAGAATTCAGAAGTCTGATTCATTTGTAGAAAATCATCCATTTGGGAAAATACCCAACACCATGGTTAATTGCAGCATTTAAATCCATCCTAAAGGATCAACTGGGTAAAATGAATGCTTGAAAATACAAATTAGCCAACAGCTTTGACCACCACAACACCATTTATTTATGGTGTTAGAGCGCTTCAGTCCTCAGTTAGAGGGAACTTATTCAGTCTGAAAAAATCTGTCTGACATCAAGGGCATCTGTGACAGCTCTGGTACAGGAGAGTGAATAATAAATTATGACCAAATCCTTTGAACCAGCAAGGGAATGATGTTTTTATGTCAATTTTATGACAGCTGTTTCAGTGGTATCAGTCAATCTGAAATGTGGCACAACACTGCTTCAATACCAAACTTGGAATGTTTTCCAATCAAGAGCTGGCGAGACAGGAACAGAAGACGCTGCTGGGCTCATAGCTCTGCCACAAACTTTACTGGACACTTTTAAAATCTCAAATACATATCGGCTGTAGAGGCCAGCACTTTGTGGCAGCTATAGCCTCTATAGTCTATTGTTTTTTTTTTTTGTATGGTCACACACAGGGACGCAAGTCATGTGGTGGTGGTGTTACGTCAGCACTGGTAGTAGAAAATCAACTGTTCACCTGTTGGGTTTGTTTGAAGTGAGCGAGGGTGAAAGGAGGAGGTCCTACTTTTTGCCGTATATTGAATCACTACAGTCCCACAGTCGACAGACGCTTTAAAACGACACCTAAAAACTGACCTTTTTTTGAAAAAAAGATGTTTGCTAAATTTGTTTTATAGGTCCTCCTTTTGGGTATGTTTTCTTACTACGTCGCACAGATTTCTAAATGTAAAGGGCACTACAAATTAAATGGATTATTATTACTATTTATCAGCAATAAATCTACTAAAATTAAAATGGAGCAGTGTTCATTGACGCTGCAACAGCCAGCCCGTCAAGTAAGGGGGTTAAGGGATTGTTTTCCGATTAACCCAACAATGATTTCATAGCTATTTAGAGCCTAAACAGTCAGTTCATTGATTTATTGACCAATAGAAAATGAATCAACTTCTAATTTGATAACCAATAAATCCATTGGCTCCACCTTTGATTGTTTTGTTGTTGCAGTTTATTAAAATTAATTCCATGAAAATTACCTACTGACGCTGAGGGAATAACCTGATGACAGACAGACTTGAGCGAACCTCAGACACTTTCACTCCCTATAAATGACGATCACCTTGCTTGACTACAAACAGTTGCCTCCTTTACTGTTTACACAGGCACTCCTCTGTCTTGTGTAAATGTCCTGGAGCAGAGCATTACCTGAAAGGCAGGACAACAAGAGTCCTTGCAGCTGTGGTGGACATCATACCATCTCTCCGAAAACAACAACAAATCAAACCCTTTTTGTTTCTAGCTTGTACCTAGTTAGAGAGTCTCAATAAACAGCTGCCTCTCCTGTGTTCCTATGGTTACAATGAACACAGCAGCAGCACTGGCCAATGCTGACACGAGTGATAGCAGTCATGCCTCACACATACTGTATATGTGCACAGTAGCTGCTCGGTGGGGACCAGATGGCACTATAACCTGAGGGGAAACTGTAAAGCTTGTGTCTGAAATACTAGTCTGAGCTTGACTCCAAACTCATCAATATCTGCAAGGCAAAGTGTTTATGTACACATTTTACCCATGATATGCATCAAACTGGTGGATTTACAGAGAGATAGCTCTGATTCTGCTATTTTGATACTGACTGGAATAAAGAAAGTCCTATCAGGTGTGCTATGGGTTGATTTCGGCTGAGATGAAGGAACAGCAGGAGGTCAAGGCCACCGGGCAGAGAGAGAACGAGGAGGGAAGAGTCCAAAGCAGGCTTTTTCAGATCTCAGTAAGAGAGGTAATCAGTATGCTGGCTGGGGGATCGTCTAATGAAGAGTCCTCTATACTGAGGCAGCAGAGCAGTTTCCCCCATCACCAGCTGTGGAGTGGTTGCCTGGAGATGCCCGGACGAGCTTTCAACATTATCAGTTCAGAATGTGGACGGCGGTGTTGGTGGGGGCTCCTGGGTAATGGCAGCATGTGCTCTCGTATCCAGTCACACTATCCTGTGTGTGTACATCCACACATGCAGAGATTAAAAGCCTGGAAAAGGGGAAAAACTCAGTTTGTTTGGCATAGAGCCATGCTAGCGTCAGTCAGCTGGTCCACTGTCGAGTAAAATATCGAGTGAATGAAACCTAATGACTTTGGAGATGGTCTGAATTTTCTTTTAGCCCCATCACAAGATGGCAATTTGCCATTAAACACCATTGGGTAGACTGCCATGAAATTTGATAATATTCACAAACCACTTAGGATGAACTGTAATAACTTTGGTGATTCACTTTCTTTTTATCTGGCTCCATTATCAGATGAAAATTTCACATTGTCCAATACTTCGGTTTAAAACTTTCAAACTAAGATGTAAATCATTATACCTGCTAACTAGCATGTTAGCATTGTCATTATGTTTTGCCTCAGAAAACCACAGTGCTTATGTACACAAACTTGTGACCTTAACGTGGTCACTGAATCGATAAATAAATAAACAGAATACCATGTAACCTTGGTAGGGCTGGGTATCGTTCAAAATGTTTTGATACCGGTTCCAGAACTTTTTTCAATACCTCAATAAGTTATTTTTGGTGTCACCATGACTCTGAAGGGGACATCACCCCCCTAGTGACACCTGAGAGCATGGTTCACAGACACTGGGCTATTGGAATTTGGCACCGAAAGATGATTCATTTTTTGATACCCGGTATGATTGGAGCTTTTCGGTCGATGCTACAAAAGTATCAAAGATTGGTATCCAGCCCTAAACCTCTGTAATGAAACCTTATCACACCTGACCTAGAAAAGTTAGCCTACATAGAATCAGATTTTCATGGAAAGATAAATGTATGAAAATACATTGGGGGGTTCAGATCTGCTCCTGATGCCAACAATGCTAATCATGAAGCCAGAATCCACGTGATTTGGATCTGGATTCACTCAATAAACAACGTAGGCTATATCTGAGCTATTTACTGCGAGCGATACAAACTCAAGTATAAAATCATGCTCTATTCCATTTCCCAATAGGTATTCTCAGTGGTGCCTGGAAAAACAAGTATTCACAGATACTTTTCCACAGTTCGTCCACCCCTGATCCTCTGGTATGTGTCTATCTGAAGCTACTCTGTTTGTCTTCTTCAGCTCCGACAAGTTTCTGCCAAGAATTGCAACACATGTTTTCAGGCCACAAGTTTCTGAGGTTGCTTTGACAAAGCAGCCACACTCTGACTGGAAGTGCACTGAGAGGGGCATTTCATTGCAAACAAAAAAAGCTATTCACTAAAATGGATCATTTCTGGCCATCGACTTCAAAGACACAAACCCGGTCAGATGTTGGGTGATGCCTGCACTGCTGCCACTGATGAAATTGATCACATGTACAACTAAATATTACTAATCAAGGTTGTGTTTGCATCACAATTAACAACTGACTGAAATGTCAGTTATTGCAAGACTGAGAAAATGGTCAAAAATGCTGGGCACATCATATCCTCCACTACCACCACTCATAAATGATGTTGCTTGTTTGAGATGAATGTTCTCTGTTCTCTATCCACCAGATGTAGCTATTGATTCGGAAAGAAACTAGACGTCTTATTTCCTCTGAGCTGCTGGGTGCACTACAGTGGGAAACAAATAGGCTGGTAATGACGGTGTTTATTAAAAAAAAAAGATAGGCTTGCTTTCTATCACTGTTTGTGTCAACTCTATCTGCAGCGAACGCAGCTGCCATCAGATTGGTATTTGCGGAGAAGTACATATACACAGTAATTTTTTCACAGCACGAGGCTCTGTGGAGTGATTTCAGCCCCAGATGACAGCCCAGGCAAAGCTGAATGCATTATCACAACAAAAACATACAGATGTCTTTCCATTTGCTGGCTTCTCCTGAGCGTGGAGTGGCACCTTATTCTTTCATTTAAGAGGAACGCCACTGGGGCAGCGATGGCGCCTGCTTGCTTTTAATAAGGACATTTGCATATCTTGATGGATTCAGCCTATCAAAGAAACAACAGCCAGACCATCTAGCTGCTGTTCAGTGTGTATATGTGAAAAGAGATTGAAAAAGTGTCTTCAAAGGGCTGAAATAACACTAATATCCCAGAATCGAGCTGCAAACAGCTTGTAATAAATGGATTCCAAGAAATGATTAACCTGACGTGCCGTCTGAGAACTCGTCACTGGAAACTGTCTTTCAAAAATACTTGGAAGGTGACTGAATGAACCACCTACACTAACGTATCTAATGTTGCTGAAAGCAAATAGTCGACTTTTAAGCTGTATATGATCTGGTTCGCAAGGCCACAAGCATATTATTCAAATCCTAAAAATAAAATGCAATTCTTTCGTGATGTTGTGAGAATCCAGTTAAAGAAATGACTACATTTCACTCAATGGTCCATTCACTAAACCCCTCCCTAAACACCACCTGTCCTATCAGCGCTTGTCATGCATAAATAGACAGAGACAGTATAGGCAAAGACACCTCTGAGAGCTTGAAGGGTGTTATATTTTCTGGCCTTTCAAAAAAAAAAAAAAAACATGCAAGGACACTGAATAGATGGCATCATATTATATATCTTGGAGGTAGGCAAAAACGACTAGCTGATATTTTTTAATTATATTATGAGCCAAATAAAGCAGAAATCTAAAATAAAATCTATGCTAAAAATATAGGATGTACAAGCATAAGAAAATCCCTCTTGAGGAGATTCTCCTTGAGGCCATGCTACCAGGATACAAGGATCATGACACCAAAGTCTACTGTGGGGATTTCTTTCCTCCTCCAAGGATACAGTTTGGTCGGGGTGTGTTGGAGCTGAACCTCCAACCTCTTGCTGGCAGAAACTGAAGCCTGTTTCCATGCCAATTGTCTACAGGGGCCTCCACCTTGACAACAGTCTTGGTGTGCACTCATCCCACTTTGATTTTTCTGCCTTTACCAGATCACGAAATTCAGTGAAGTCAGGCTGGTGAAGCAGACGGCGGGAAAGAAAGGGGAAAAATCCTCATTATTTTTAATGCTGTCTAGATTTTCTTTGTCTGAGAGGCTTAAACATGAACAGGTGCTCCTTTAGAATTTTAATGCTGGCTCTTTCACACCTCAGCAGCTGATTTTTTTTCCCCTCAGTTCTGCCAGCGTAGCACTCCAGAGATGAAGACGCTGCCTTTGTGAGTTCATTCTAAGGAAAGGCCAGAATTCAGAGAAACCGACTCACAGCCTATTCTCTACAAGTTTCTAAAAAATCTCAGAGTTAGAACCCTGTGGTGCAAAGGAAGTTGCCAATGCCACTTCATGACACCCACACAGTGAGATGAAGAACTTAACATCCAACAGCCTAAGGTGGCCCCATCTGTTTTCTAACTCTGAGACTTGGTTGTTTGTCTTCCAGTTGAAAAAAAATAAATTTATTCAGATGTAAAATTCATGTGATGCTCATGAGCTGTACATTCAAATGGATTTCACTCACTTGAACTCTGCTGTAATGAGGTTGAAGCCATTGTACAGGTGGCCTTCTGTTGACAACTTCTTTAGGTAAGAGTAGCTGTCCAGATCCTTGTCCATCAGGTAGTTAGACACTAGGAATCCTGAAGAGTGGCAAAGATAAAAAGAAACAGTTCTTAAATTATACGCTCCATAAATGTGGATGACAATTAAATATGCAGTAGAAACTTATTAAAGAAAGTTATTTACAGAGACTTAATACACACTTGATAAAGAAACAAAAGCAGTTAAGACTATATTAAGGCATGTTTTAGAAAAGAAAAAAGAGGGGGAAAGAGAGAAATGAAAAGGGAAGAAAAGAAGATGAAGGAAAAGAAAAGGACAGAGAAGATGGGGGGGCTTGCTCACCATTGATCTAAAAATATTAATACAAATGCAGAACAGCTTTCTTTATGAGCAGCTCACCTCTTCCTTGTGCGTCGGGGTTGGCACGTCCCTCCATGTAGTTGGTGATGGCAGCCAGCTTGCCACGCTTGCTGATTCCCAGCCATGATCCTCCCTCCTTACCACATTCCAAATCCAAGCCTAGTTAACACAAAAATAGAAGAATGTGTATTAAACTTTATCTGCAGGTAAAACGCTGTTAGTAGCCATTCAATAAACAAATAGAAGTTACAAATAACAACCGTCACGATATGTCAGATGAAAAACTATCCTAACATCACTGTGTGGGAAAAAATAACTGTAGGATAAAGAACTACTGTATTGTATTTGAAACTAATTATCAGGAAATTGGGACAGTGTCCAATTGACAGACTCCCAATTAGATAACGACATTAATATTACTCCTAATGAAACACTTCATTGACATAAATTAGAGTGAGTATAGGAGGAGTAGATCCATTTAACTACTCTGTCTAGCTTTGCCAGCAATTAAATAAAAATAATCCATAAACACATGTGTTGTTTCCTCTCTACATTCCTTGTCTTCACATGACATGGAAAAAGCAGTGCATGTTTACTGCACTTCCTGCTGATCAATGAAGACAGGTCCACTTACACCGACAGTGATCGAGAGAGCCGAATGGTCTTACTCCTCTGGGAGAGGACAGAAAGCTGCAGCCTGATCCCACTGGGAGCTATAGCTTACTTCCCTTCTCTCCATGCTATGTCTCCTTCAAGGCCCTCCCCCCCTCCTGCAGATAAGGCACAGCCATTTATTCCTGTCACATCACATAAAAGCAGCCATCAATTAAGGGCCCACTACTGGAGTCCTGGCCCCTCTATTACAGAGGGGAGAAGGAGACTGATGAACAACGGGGCTATCTCAGCGTTTCCTCTTTCGGCAGAAAAAAAGGATGATTGATTTCCTCTGCTCGGCTATAATGTGTATTGGACATCAGTCAGTTAAATATAGTTTACCGCGGGTGGGGATATCCTGGGACGGTGTGGATGAGAATTGGATCCTGAGGTGGAGGAGACAGATTTTTCCTTTATCAGTTGAAAACCATTTAGCCTTGAACAAAACTGTAGTCAAAAACGGCTAAACAGCTGACATCTGCTGCATTTTTACATAGTCACAGAGCCCAGAAAATATTATAAAGTCTATCACATGTTCCTTTTGTCTAAAATTCACACAAATTCTTCTTCATCAGGTAAAGATATAGTATCTGTTCCCTCATTTTGAATTGTTTTGTCTGCACCGTTGGTTGGTTAAATAAAGATCAAACAGAGACAAATAATCAATTTAAATGTGTCTTTGCAATATAGTGAAGCAGGACTCAAAGGAACAGACTTACCACTGAGGATTTCACTGCTGTTCCCCCAGAAGTCTGCAGCTTTGGATGGCCTGCTGTAGAACTCATCTCTGTTTGCAGCCAAAATTAGCCTGAGGAGAGGGAGCGAGAGGGGTTCATTCACCTGGTGTCATAAAGTCTTGTTAATTTGCTGTACGTAAACCAGTGAGGTATTACAACGAGGGCCAACGACTCATTTGTGACATCTTTGTGAAATCCCATCCCATAAGCTAATGAGTCAGTAGACAGAGAGGCAGACTGCAGTGTTAACACGAGTCTCTCACTACCTTCCTCAAGTCCTCAGATATCTATATCGTCCAGTAATATTGCACAGCTGTGTAACTGTTTCAGCAGGTTGTGGAGGTTACAAAAGGCCATTTGTGATGACCAAAATAAGCGACAACCAACCAGTCTTTATGGTATCAAATAAAATATCCACATTGTACAAAGTCAAACTCAACCTGATTCTGTATGAAGTGGACATGCTGCATAATGCTGAGCAAATGTACTGTTATTTTCTTTGGTATATCTGTGTATATTTATATCTGTATATCTGGTATATCTCAAAGCACAAGTTTTCCACATCACTTGATATTCTGATGTTCTAGAACAAAACCAACAAAACTGTGCATAATCTTACATTTAAGTAGATTGATCTTAATTCTAATCACTTATTTAACTCATGCAGTGCAGGCAAGCATCTATTAAACTGACAGAACTTCACTCAGTGTACATATCATATAAATTCAGTGCAGAGCGAACAAGCTGGTACAGAATATAGAGCAGATGAGACTGTCAGACAGCATGGAATAAGATTTTTCTTGAGGCTACATGTTAAAGGGTTAAAATGCTTCCATATAAGAAACTTGTATTTATCTGTGACAGATCTAGATAAACTATCCCATCTTGAGAAGCTGTCGGCGCCCGCCTCACATCAGTAACCTTTCTAGGAGATTAATCTGTTTTCATTGCCTGAGAAAAACACAACCGTTTACCGCCACGAACGCGAACAGGCTGAACAAGAGTATGATCCGGTTTCAAATAAATCTCCTAGAATGGGACTCTGCTGTCTGACATAGACCACCTGTCAGGCAAACACTGCACTAAATTCTCACCTGCATTGTTATTCATAGTGTCAGTGAGTAACAGTGTCATTATGTCCACGAAACAAACTGTTACCTACATGCCTTTACTAGCAGGTCACTACTGTCAACTGAGGGGCGAGGGATATATATTGCAGAGATTCCCACTCACACATGCACACAACTCCTCATCCAGCCCATCCCACCCATTCAGCATTGTTATGAAATCAGGGGAAACAAATATTCCTTTGCTCAGAGGAAAACATGACCTCTCCTTATCACACCATGTGACTTTTGTAAACAGGAATTAGCATTTTGGCAGAGAAACATGCTCTTGTGTATCTTTTGGCTGATAAGCATGCAAAGCACCAACATATAGTACATGCAGATTGACCAATAATACTAATTGTTGTACATGTGTAGAATTGGAATTCAAGATTGTTTGGATATGGATTAAAACACTGCTGAGAGGCGCATACATTTCCTTTGGGCTACACAGTCCAGGAGAGAAAAAGGCCAATGAAATTTATTGACTTCTGGAACAGCTGTGTCCTCCTTGTGTGCTTGGCCATGGCTCTCCCTATTAATCTTGGGCGGGAGCTCGGACCTTGTTAAGAGCAAACAGATAGACCGGACTGACCTAATAGGGGTCGACCTCTGTGCATCAAGTGCTAATGATAGCCTGTTCCCATGGCACTGTGTGAGCCACCACTGCTCCAGAAATACAAAGCTAACACTAATGTAGCCACACCAGAGAGAGCATCTGCTATCGGATCCTGATAGGGGAAAAAAAAAAAAATCACATGCTAGCAGCTCAGATCGCAGTAACAGTTGGCCAGCTGCATCAGGGATGGCGAGAATCAGAGAGGTGCTGAAGCTCTTTATGAATACTGTGGTTTGTGGACTGCAGCCACTCCATATCATTTTAGTGAGCTACTGACTTTTTATTTTTGAATATTCACTCAACTATTTGTGTCAATAGAAGATATTTTGGAAGCTGGAATTCTATGGAATGTGACATAACAACTGTCAACAGAGCAGTTTTGGTAACTGTGACTTTCCTTTTAGAGCAACCATGATGCAGATATTGAGTTAAGACTTTGGTCTGCTGCTAGTGCTACAGCAAAGGCCATGGGTGTCACTAAAACCCATCCTCTGAGAACCCTGGAAATCTGGAATAAATATCAGGACAATCCATCCAGTGGTTGTTATGACGTGTTGGTGCAATCCATAAACATTAACCGCAGGGTAGCGCCAAAGGAGAGATCGGGGGTTGCCGAAGTTAGTGGTATTCATAATCTGGGGACCATGAATGTATATGCAAGGATGGAGCCACATGTGGCAAAACATCTAATAGGCAGGCTCATAGTCATGGTCCCAGAGGATCAGCTTTGGACAAACTATGAACTTAACTCATTAACCAGCGTATTATGTCAGCTTGCATATCATAAATGTTATTGACAGATTGCCATGAGCAAAATCATACATCCAAGGGGATAAAAAAAAAAGTTGCTGCTTATTTAGTTAATCACTTTGGGTGTAACGGAAGCAGCAACCTCTAGGGGCCTGTGAGCGAAGCTGCTGATATTTAAATGATAGAGACTAGCCTGAAGGAACTGCTGTAATTATACACCCAAACAGTATTACAGGTCGGTTGATGCAGCACTACCTTTATTCTGAATAGCTAAAAATGTAAAATGAAAAAAAAACAAAAAAAACAATACAAGCACTGCCTGGAAATTGAGCTTAAAAATACAGAAATCTCATCATGTGGGGAATCATTGAGTTATTTGTGCTGAACATGAATCCATTTAACCCCCTTTGTATATTCCTGTCATTCAATGCTGTGGGAGCATGAATATCTGAACATTCCTTTTGATTCACACACCACTATAGCACAAGAAAACTACTTCTGCAACTAACCATCTATATATAGCACTGACGTAACCACATTAGGACACAGCACGGTTCACCTTTCCCCAGGTTCAGGTGTGAGTCAGTACTCACACCACACCTCTGCTGTGATCTCCTAAGGTAGGGTCAGACTCCCAGAGGGAAGGACAGAGATGGACTATGGCCAGGTAGAGAGTTCACTCTCAGGCTTAGGGGGATTATAACACACTGGACTCAACATCACCCCAATAACTCACAGTGACTGCACATAGCGTGCCAGTCTGTACTGCCCACTGCAAGAAAGAAGTTGGGATTTACTGCTGGGTAGGGCACACAGAGGTTGCACAAAGATGCCTTCTGTGCTTTAAAATGGAAGATTTGAGCAAAATATGTGCTGTGCTTCATGAAAATCTGACGTCACCTTTTTATAAAATAGATAAAACATCCACAAAGAAGAAGCTCTTAACTGAACACCTTTGTTACGACACTGCTGTTTGTATGTATTTGCACCTCTCAAAGCTCCAAGTGGCACACTAGATGATCCCAGACAATGAAATGTGGGGAAATTGCAGCAGTGCTGAGTGTGACAGCAGTGATGTCGAGACTTGACACCTGAGAGGTTTTCCACCTTATATTTATTTTTAAAGATGTATCTACAGTCATGGAAAAAATTATTAGACCACCCTTGTTTTCTTCAACTTCTTGTTCATTCTAATATCTGGTACCACTAAACGTATAATACAATGAACACAACAAAAAATGCAGCTGGTCACATAATACTTTATGTCCTATTTGACATTCTTAAGCTTAATTGATTCCCAGGGTATATAAGAGGCCATTTCATGTCACAAGCAGCACTGCACATGCAAAGGCCTAGAGTGGTTTCCTGCTTACATTCAAGCCGTAGC
This sequence comes from Synanceia verrucosa, assembly GCA_029721515.1. Taxonomy (NCBI): domain Eukaryota; kingdom Metazoa; phylum Chordata; class Actinopteri; order Perciformes; family Synanceiidae; genus Synanceia; species Synanceia verrucosa. The sequence continues at coordinate 7,537,260 of CM056551.1, read as the reverse complement.
ACAACTCAGAAGTTGTCAGCTCTCACATAATGCCTAAAACAAAAGAATTATGTGAAGCAACAAAGGCAGCCATCTTGGCACTGCTGGAAATTGGCATGAGTGAGAGACAGGTAGCGAAAAAACTGAAGATCTCCAAGACAGCCGTTCATTACAACAAAAAAAAACAAGCTGAACATGGCACTACCAAATTGCTACCTGGCCGTGGCAGGAAACGTCTTTCTACCCACGAGATGACCGTGCACTCATCCGTTCCTGTGTCAGGAATCGTCGTCAGACCTCCAGGGACCTTAAAAATGAGTGGGCACTGTCGAGAAATGTGACTTGCTCGGCAAGGACAGTTCGAAACCGACTTGTTGAAGCTGGTTTGAAGTCACACAGAGCACGCAAGAAGCCCTTCATCAATGAAAGGCAGAGGAAGGCCCGGTTACTCTTTGCTCGAGACCACAAGGATTGGACTGTTGATGATTGGGCTAAGGTTCTCTTCAGTGATGAATCCAATTTTGAATTGATGCCCACTCCAGCCAACTTACTGGTTAGGAGGAAGCCTGGAGAAGCTTACAACCCAGACTGTCTTGCCCCTACAGTAAAACATGGGGGTGGGTCAGTCATGATCTGGGGTTGTTTCAGTCTGAGTGGAACAGGGCAAATGCAATTGTGTGAAGGCCGAATGAACCAGGTCAAGTACAGGACTACCCTTGAAAACAGTCTTCTTCCATCAGCTGGAAAACTCTTTCCTGCCTCGAATGACTGGATTTTCCAACAAGACAATGCCCCTTGCCACACGGCAAGGTCAGTTAAAGCCTGGATGGAGAACCACAACATTCGCACCATGCCTTGGCCTGCTCAATCACCAGATCTTAATCCAATTGACAACCTGTGGAAAATCATCAAACTCAAAATGGAGAACCACAAGCCCAAAAACAAAGAAAATTTGTTTGAATTTGTCCAACAGGAATGGGCTGCTGTGACAGCAGAACAATGTCAGAAGCTGGTGGAGAGCATGCCAAGACGCATGGCTGCAGTCATCAAAAACAATGGTTATGCAATCAAGTATTAACTCTTGTGTGTATCATGTGTTTAAAGCAAACAGAAAAGAAAACATGGAATGCTTAAAAGTAGTGTTTTTGGCGGTACAATGCCATAGCTATTGATGTAAGAATTTAAGTAATTTTGGTTATTATCAAGAAAACCATGAAAATGAATAATCCTTAGTTCTTAAATTAAACTCTCATGAGCTATTTTTGTTGTTATCATTATAATTGTCCAAACAAATGTACCTTTAGTTGAGCCAGGCATTAAAACTAACAAGAAATTGAAGAAAACAAGGGTGGTCTAATAATTTTTTCCATGACTGTATATATACTGTAGCTGCATGTTCCAACACTTGAAGCCATATGACGCAAAAAGAGTGAAATAATCAAACGCAGCGCTCATTTTTTATAGCTGCATCAAAAGGAAATAGAATGCATTTTTTTTTTTTTTTTACACACACTTCCCAAAAATGCAAATTTGTGTTTCCTTTAGGGGGGAAAAACACCCTCACGACATTGTTCATCATGATAAACAGTGGGTATTTCAGGATTTCCAATGCAACATAATCCATCCAGTGCACAGGTGCTCGTGATGTTTGATCCTTATCTTGTTGTTCTTCCACTTTCTGGTTGACACTTGAGTGTTAAGGTTAGCAGAGTGACAGCACTCTAGGAGAGAGCATTCCTCAGTCTTGTGTTTGTAGGCTGCACCCTTTGTTTGTTTAAGAAATTACATTGAGAATTTGTAAATGTTTGCATTTAGGTAGCTGTAGGTACACTGTGGCTTATTAAGATACAGTGTCTGTGCCTAATGTATTCCATGATCTATGTTGTCACATATATATTATACATATATTGGATTCCCGGGCGGCACGGTGGTGTAGTGGTTAGCTATCACCTTACAGCAAGAAGGTACCGGGTTCGATTCCTGGCCTGGGGCTTTTCTGTGTGGAGTTTGCATGTTCTCCCCGTGCCTGCGTGGGTTCTCTCCAGGTACTTTGGCTTCCTCCCACCATCCAAAAACATACATGGGGATTAGGTTAACTGTCTAATTTAAATTGACCGTAGGTGTGAATGTGAGTGTGAGTGGTTGTCTGTCTCTATGTGTCCTGTGATGAACTGGAGACTTGTCCAGGGTGTACCCTGCCTTTCACCCTAAGACAGCTGGGATAGACTCCAGCCTCCTGCAGTAGAAAATGGATGAACGGATGGATATTGAATTCCCTCACTGCACTGGATGGCTGAATTTGTCTTCATACACACTTCCCCTGCATCGTGCATAGCAAGTATTGAAAGTTTGTCATGAGGGCTGACTGCTCACCTGTAGGCATTTTTGGATGCAGGCCGGGGGTCAAACTTGAAGAAAATGATACACATGGATGGATGTATTGGGGATTGATGACAAAGTTTCACTCAATCCACATCTGCCTTCAACTATTTCTGCTTTAGTCATATCTGATGGAAGAAAAACACCACAAACTAGTAAGCACATGTTTAGCATTGGTGTAAAAATAAGACGACTGTTGCAAATCAAGTGTTGAGAGTACAATCTGGAAGAAAAAAAGGGAATTGCAATACTGATGCTTCCTGCAGTACTTACACAATGTGGCTGGCTGTGGGACAAACAAATGGACCATCCAGAGGGCATGCTGTGTTTAGAATAGCAAGGGTTAGGCACAGTATCACAATGATTTATAATCTTTATCTCTGTTTTGACTGTTGTAAGTGCAAAGGTTGCAGTTAAGTAACAGTAGTTCAGGAGCTCGTCCATGATTCAGTGTCATCCAGTGATGTTCTCCGTGGTTTACTATACTCATCTGGCACTACGCAGCAAGACCTTTGCGACTAACGTCAATTGGTAGCGAGAACAGCACGTTAATGATCCAATAATACGACCTAAAACACACTGTGGCAAGATGAGCTAGCCAACTAGCGTAACCATTGTTTGTTTTGTTTGTCTCCAGTCTTGCTTTGCGTACCAAACGGTGGTTAAGCACCACTGAGTCATATGCTGCTTCCAGCAAATTTATTTCAGTACAACTTGGTAACACAGGCAATAACTAGCTAACGTTAGCAATGTTATGTATAATCAATAAAGTAAATAAAGTAAACTTTAGCTATTGTTACATACCTATCCTGAGTTAGGCACAGTCTCTTATATTTGCTAAGATATTTGTTTACCCGCTGTCTTCTGCACAGTTCACTGTTGTCCACTATCAGTTGTTTGTACTCACTGCCTGTCAAACCCGCTGTTGTCAACTGACAGGAAGTGTTCACATTGAGTGACTTCGATTTTTACTTCCACGGCAGGCGTGAGTTCTTATTCTATGTGTGTTGTCCTGAATCCCGCCCACCCCGGCACCACATACATAAAAACGAGTGCACTTCCCACAAGGCTCTAAAGTTCTGTGTGATTGGTCAATTTACGAGGAACGTAGCAACCACAAGTTAACCAAGCTAACAGCAAACAGTAAAAATTACTTTTCCGGTTATTTCAAAATAAAAGCATTGATCTCTCAACGTGCTTGAGTGAAATCAAATTGGGCAAAATTGGAGCGCAGAGCTTTTAATATTAAATAAATGAATTTCATTAGATATGAAGATCAATCTTTCATTCAGGACCTACAGCACAACTCAAAAAACACCAGTAGATAAATACATTCTAAAAAACACACATACTAAAAAAAAAGTAAACTGAGAACCTTTACTTTGAAAACTACTAATTTTCTTTGTATTTCTATTAACTTTACAAGTGCTAACAACAATAGAAGTACCGAATCCAGAGACAGAACAGATGAGAAAATACAAAACTGTGAAATATAAATGATGCACATGAATGATTAATTATATTCTATGTTTGTGGCATTCAATGGGCTGGTTTACGAAATTATATTTCCCCTGAAAAATAGGTATCCTATAGCAATTACTACTTGCCAAAAATAACAAGATACTAATAACAAAAGTAAATTACTTGATTAACAATTCTGCAGATACATAACAATAATAATGTAAAACATCTATCACACATTTCCTCCAGTACTGAGGGGTGATGGGGCGGAGACAGCGGCTGTGACCGACAGCATCCAGCACTGTAGTGGATGAGAGGATAGGCTGCTCTGCCTTTCACACAATACTGCGTCGCAGTCACTAATTAGTGATAATTAAAACAGTCTCTTCGAGGAGGCCGACGAGAAGTTACTTTGAAACCACTTCAAATACTTCCTTTATCGTTTTTTTTTTAGCTCGTAGGACGCTCGAGGAGCAGCGACCTGACAACAAGGCTACAATTAGAGATCTGAGGCTTTAACGGTCTGCTGTCCCCGCTGCAGACCAAGTTACATGCAGAGCAGCGTTATTCAGCCGAGGCTCGGACTACTGCCACCACACCGGAGAGTCTGCTTTCTGCAGCAAGGATGAACAGAAGCACCTGAGGTAATATTAAATATCTCTTTTATCGTTTATTTGTCGCACAAATCCTCCATGAGGTGATTATCTCTCAACGCCAAGTTTTAGCCAGTGCCATTACAACTCAGGAGGAGGAGGGTGTGACAACAATGTAATGACAATAATGAAAAATAACAATGTAAACTGACTTTGGAAAAAGCTTTATTTCGGGTGAGTGAGCAGGTGCATTAATTGATTATTGATGAGGATACACGAGACCCGGTGTGTTGGGAAGGATTTATCACGCTTTCGTTAAATAGTCGTTGTGTTTTTAACGTGGTTTTTGTGAGTACTAAGTAGTTTATTTTATGAATATGCTGATAAAACGTTGATGTTTTGGGTTTGTTAGTGTGCTGCTGAGCTCTTATCGCTAATAGATGCAGTCAAGCCGCAACGAGCTGTCAATCATCTCATCCTCACTCGTCCATTGTTTTGGCCCCTCCTGTTTGTGAGTGAGTTACCATGGAGAGGCTTCCGGTTGTCTATCTAATTACCTTATATGGAGAATGGGCGGCTGTCATTGGCTGGACTGATGGTGCCGCTAGGTTAGTGGTGCTGTGTTCGTGTCCCATGTGGAGGACCCGCCAGGATGATTGAACGCTTCAAAACAAGGAGTGGAGCTCAGGCTATTAAAGGAGCCTCACATTAAGTTCTCAGTGGACTTTGATTGGTCCTGCCTTGTCAGCTTTTTCACACCCAGCTAACAATAATGGGCCCTGGATGTGGTTAGATGCAAGTATATCAGTTAACATATAAAACCATGGCAATACTGAGGGGTTATTGGTAAAATTACATGCTACTTTTAGCAGATGGCCAATAGCCAAGCTGTGTAACAGCACAATTATAGACCTTTGTTATTTATTAATATATTAAGGCATATTTTTAAAAGAATCCTGGTGTGGTGGTGTGCAGATATAAGAAACCCATAACAAGTATGTTGGTCCATATATAGTGGGTGGGTGTTGTGTAGGGAAGATGGTGAACTTGACAATTTTAATAATCTTCTCTTATTTTCACATATTACCCTGTCTGTGTGAAAGTGGAGAAATTGGCACACAACACCATGTTTTGAATTATTTTTGTATGAAATCAAATTTGTGAGTGTGTCAGTCAGCAGTAGTGGTATTCATAGACCTTTTGAAGGGCAGAGGCAAAAAGAAAAAAGGGCACTGACGGTACTTTCTCGCCACTGAAGAGGTTTTGCCACCAAAGATGGAATTTTATCATGTTTTAACCAGCCAAGAGGGCAGTTTGTTTTCCTGTCAGGGGGGCAATTTAGCGTGTGTTTTTGCCTCCCAAAAGAGAAATCTAGTGCATGTGTTTCCACAATCGGGCCACAAGGGCAACCGCCCCCTCCTGCCCTCCACCAGTGCACACCACTGGTCAGCAGTATCGTGTGACTTGTCTGTGGATGGTGTTGAGTGCAGTGTTGTGAGGTATGGAACAAAAAGCTAAGCAAAGCCAGGGGAAGGGTTGCAGCCAGTGCAGGAAAAGAACAAGAGACAGATCCACAGTGATCACTGCTGAGCAACTAGGCCACCTGTGCTCCATATTTCACCAGCCAACTCACCCAAAGCCCTTCACATTTTTTATATATGCATGTATGTAAGTCTGTAATTTAATAAGTTAAATTACTGCTGCAGCCTGTTTTTTTCAGCTTTGTCTCAAAGATGTCAAGTTTATGGCAAGGTGTTGCGTTGTTCACATGCAGACCTGAGAATTTAGGCCATTCGGGCTCCTCAGACATTGTCAGACAGCATGAGAATCATCAGTGACACCAAGCTACCCTGGATGGTTTTTAAACTTACAGAATGACAAAATGTTTTTTTTGATATGTTTCCTGTAAATGGCCTATATGACACTCTGAGTGTCAGCATGGACTAGTATATTATTAAGTCAGTCTTGGCTGTTATAGATCGAGTGTTTATCGAGTGTGCCAAATCCGATGTTGCAATTCAGCAGGTGATCTGTCCCAAAATCCACGTGCACATGGAGTTTGTTTATATCAGATAATGGTCAGAGACCTGGCTGACTCTGCTACACTAGTTCACGCTGTAGCCCTTTCAACAAGTGGTGTTAGAAATACTTCCGGTTGACGGCTACTTAACAACAACAATAAATAATAAACTCCGTCTCCTCGTCTGTCCAAAAGTGAGTTGTTGATTTCTTCGAAGCCATGGTATCGTTTGACTTTTCTGGCAACAACATTACTATTTATGACGGTGTCAGTGCTTCCTTCCTGAAATCCCCAGCGGATATTCTCGAGCAGGACTCAGGACACGAATCCGATACGATCCCGTTCACAAAAGGTACGAAACAGATTAAGAACGGCTTAAACCAGGGGTTCTTATCAAATTCGCGAACCCAGTCCCGATACAATCCTTAGCCTTTGCACATGAATTCGATATGTTTTTGATGCCTTTATTGTACAATTAAGATTGTCCATATGCATGCAGTGATTGTGTCTTTACATTGTGACAGTTTGTATTGTCTTCTCCTGATCAACGCAGTCCTCTGCGTATTGCAGTAGGCCTATAGGTGTAAACCAGTGCGTATTTGTAAAGGTCTCTGTGACTATGTCGGCACATCTTCGCCCTCGCAGAATACATTTTGGGCTCATTGGCAATCAGGAAGTGGCTCATTTTGAACACAACACATTTGCAGCTCAAACACAGAGCGGTCTCTGGACAGGACTAGAATTTCCACACCACCTGTTGCTGTGCTGAAAATGCTCCATAACCCAAGAGAAAACAAGGGGACCTCACATGAATGCTAATGTTAAAAAATCCTTTTTCAACTGTTTCTTAACTCTTGCTTAAGTTATCACATGCTTTCTTGTAACAACTATGTCTTGTTCTCTATTATATATTCTGTTCTTCCTGAGGCAAAAAAGCAAAAAATTCACAGCAATAATCACCAGTTAACGAGCCAATTAATGAGCAACCAAACATCGCAGCATATTAAATGTTTTACACAGCATATCTGAGTCCAGGTGGGGCCTGTCTTTTTGAAATTAATTTTGTTTTTTGTCTATGGGACTTATCCTTGTACCTCCACTTGACAGTCTTAAAGGTTGAAATGTAATTTTTCTATTGGGCTTGACAAGATGTGAGGTCAGCTTTAATCTCTCGAGCAGTTCATGCTCTTATGCACTGATTTATTAGGAAGTTTATTGCCTGAGGAAGATGTGTTGCTCCTGTTAGTCCTGTAGCCTGTTGACAATGTGAATGTAAACATAGAAGCTGGTTACTGTCAGTTCCTGCCTCTTTCCCAAGTCTGTAAGAACTGACCTACCATGGCACTATTTGAATATGATGCTCTGGCTTTCACTACATCTGTCCATCCATTTCTTATATTGTTCAGGGCTCTAAGCTTTAGGAAAAGGGGTATGCATTAGACAGGTGGGTCACAAGTAAAGTGCAGGTAGGTAACCATGTTGTTGTGCTCCTGCAGCAGTTAAACTAACAATCATAGAGCAATGCTATGGCTGAATGCTACAAAAGCACCTGTTTTACCAGCATACCTCCTGCAGAAATGTGTCCGACAGAAATCATTTTGATGTAGTCATCATTACAAAAAAACATCTGCACACACTTAATGTGGTAAAATGAGGAGCATATTTCATATTTCATTCACCCCTCCTTCAAAATGATGCCCTCAGTGCTTTAAATCTGTGTGATGGCCTCATGGTATAGCAGCAGATACCTTGCTCAAACACCTGTGTGAAATATTTCCCTGGCTGTAACCAAGTTGGCAAGGAAAAAAAAACTTAGCTAGAAGTTTTGATGTGTTGAGGGGCATAAAGGTCTTGGATTATTTCAGTTTCGTACTTTTGAAGGCTGTTATAAAATATTTTTGTGTCAAAACAGCCCGCAACCAATATTTTCTATTGGTATGTACATCACAAGTCCTCATTGTGCTTGAAAAATGAGAGTAGTAAACAGTAGAAAAACAAGTCTCTGTGCATTAATTGGTTTCGCAACACACTGCAATAACAGTTGCAATGTGCTGCAAGAGACCATGGGTATTTTAAGGCAGAAAGCATCCAGCAATTGAGTGTCCTGTAAAAGTGAGTGTTCCCTAACAGGGATCCAGTCTTTTCAGGGTGCCTCTTCAAGGCCACAAAGCTCACCAACAGTAGCAGCAGGGGAATGTTCTCCAGACTTCACTTGTCAGGAGCCCCGTTAATTGTATTTATGTGTTTTGTCTTTGTCATATTTTTTTTTTAAAAATGGATGAAATATGGAAAATACTTAAGCCTTAATTCCATGGTCCCACATTGTTGCAGTATGCAGTTATACAAGATCAGGGATTAAGGGATGTTGACTGCAAAAACAACTAATGACAAAAAGTGTGTATTTGGAGATTCAGATTTACATAATGTCAGTAAAGCACGCCGTATGTTATACTGCACTTTTTCCCATCACAAAATAGAGACAAAAGGAAAAAAAATCTGTTATTTAAATGTAATTGCTAACTCTGCTGTTTTGTAAAACAGAAAGTGCCTTGTGTCAGCTTTTTTGGCCATTTTGAGTCATCTGTCATAATGCACAGAATATTTTGCATTATGACTCTGAAAACACTGAACAGCTCAAATGAAAGAAGAGACTCTCTGTTTCATTGTGAAAAACTTTGTTTTTATCTTGTTCTGTTCTTGTTTTATCAGAGGTAGAGGACACTTTCACCAAAATCACCACTTTTTGTCCAGATTCAGTTTGTTTTGCTCTCTAAATGTGATCGTCTCCACTTCCTGCTTTGATCTCTTTGGCGTATACCGTCTCTTTATGTCCCGACTACAAATCCCAGAAACCCCACTATTGCTCATAGGCTGTGTGAGAGCGCACAATATGATATCACCAAGTAATTAATACTCCTGGACAATTACCACAATAGTCCTGGACCACTAACCCTAATCCTTACCTTAACTCTAAAACTTTGACTGTTAAGTACTTGGTGATATCAGTTCATGCACTCTCTTGTGCCTGCTGCCGAAAAAAGGAAAGACGTATATATACGTTTATGGCAGTCAAGTGTTCTGTTTTAAAGAACATAAATATACGTCTTCGGCGCTCAAAAAGTTATGACCATGACGACACCTCTGTCCCACTGAAGTAAAAAAGAGTAATAGTCTGACCCTGTAAAGGTTAAATAGAGTGTAGCAGCCCTTGTTAATATTATTGATTTACACCTGTGTTTTTCCTTTATGACATGTCAAAACATGCACCTGTTTTTAGAAATCTTTACAATTAATTTCCACTCATTACCGAGAGACAACTTGGATTTTGAAGAATTTCAATAAAGACTCTACAAATACACCTGCCCACCCTAACAGAGCTGTCAGAGAGATGTCAGTCAGATACACAGTCTTTACATGGCGCCCCCTCACAGTAGCGGCGGTGCAGCATGCTATCCGTGCATCCTTCAGCCTAATAATGGAGAAGAAATGACCCTTTGCACATGAACATAAATATATTACCAGTTATGCTTTACATTGAGAGCCAGTGATATGTTATTAATCTTATTGGCCTTTATACCTCCCTCATTATAATTTCATGTTCAGTGTAGCGTTTCATTACAGGGAATTATAGAGCAGCAGCAGTATTGCGTACAAATGTTATAGATGAAAGGATATGCTTAATGCATAAAGTGGAAATCATGTTCCAAATGTATACAGCATTTCTTGACTGAGCTGTAATTATCAGTAAAAATATCACAGTGACAGTCTTTAATGAAGACTGAAATGCTTGTGATTCATTGCTCTTCTTTTGCTGCGTTATATCATGCATGAGCTGTGTTTTGCAGTTTTTGTGAGCTGACTGAAGCGGTCTGTGATAGCGAGCGGTCAGAGGACAGCCGGTCCTGACCCAGCGTCAATGGTCCTTTGTGGGACAGACACCTGCAGAGCTCTGCCTCCTGCTCCTGATGTGATTAACATGCACCTCCAACCTCCATAGCCTTCCCACTCCCCAGTCCCTCGGACAGCCATCCTGGCACTGCTCTGCTGTCTTGGCACCTGTTCTACATCACCCATCCTGCAAAGGCTATAACTCATGTCTTTGTGTGGGCCAGAGGAAACAGCACAGCTACAGAACTGTGTTGGAATTATATTGATTGCCACCACCAAGGAGTTAACTCGAGGAGTTTTATAAAAGAGACAGAGTGGCTCCATTCTGGCAGGGGATTTTGCAATGATGTGTGCAAAATACCCATGTGTTTTTATGTTGGTTTGAAGAGGTATTTGTTTTTGCTGGTGAGCCAGTGGAAAGGCAGTAGAGTTCAAAAGTTCTGCTGCAAAACTATAAAATGAGAGAAGCCTGTTCTCAAGGTTAATTGACTTTTTGAATAAGTTATTTTCAGTGTTATGCTGGTAACTGAAAAATAGTAACTAGTTACAGTTACCAGTTACTTCATTCAAAAAGTAACTCAGTTACTTTATTGATTACTTACACCAAAAAATAATGAATTTCTGTTAAAAGTAACATATTAGTTACTCTTTTTTTTGAAAAGAACAATTTATAATGCTCCCATTTATTCCCTTATAGCTATTCTTCTGCGGTTGGCATGGCATCCAGCAATCCCACAATGCATCACCACTGTTAACAGGAATTCATTTATCAAGTAACAGACAAACACACCATATTGTAATGGTAGCTGCATTTATGTGTGGGTATTAGTTACAGTCAAAAGTAACAGTGTTACAGTAATGTGTTACTGTAGGCCTAATGTAGTGGAGTAGGTCAAATGCCTGACCTGAGCAGAGAATGAAGTCACGCTCCCTTTTATGTTATCTTGTGTGTGTTGTAACCAAAGTTTTAGCTGGGTCAGCTCCACGTGCCTTTTAGTGTATGTTACTGTAGTGCACGTTAGTGTGAATGAGCCCCACTGGCTGCTGCTTGGTAGTTAAGGTTAAAACATGTTTTAATGTATTCCACCTTTATTTAGACAGGTAATCTCTGTTGCTCTTGTCAGCACTTTATTAGCACTTTTAACACTGCAGACGCTGACACAGCGGTTGCAATGTTGAGAGCCACAAGGAGTCACTATTTACAGTCATGGTCAAAAGTTTACACACACTTGTAAAGAACATAATGTCATGGTCTCTTGAGTTTCCAGTTATTTCTACAACTGTGATTTTTCTCTGATAGAGTGATTGGAACAGAAACTTCTTTGTCACAGAAAAACATTCATGAAGTTTGGTTCTTTTATGACTTTATTATGGGTCAACTGAAAATGTGACCAAATCTGCTGGGTTAAAAATATACATACAGCAATGCTAATATTTGTTATATAATATTACATCAATTAGGCTCTTTTGGTAGCCATCCACAAGCTTCTGGTTGAATCTTTGACCACTCCTCTTGACAGAATTGGTGCAGTTCAGTTAAATTTGTTGGCTTTCTGACATGGACTTGTTTCTTCAGCACTGTCCACATGTTCTCAATGGGGTTTAAGTCAGGACTTTGGGAAGATCATTCTAAAACCTTAATTCTAGCCTGATTTAGTCATTCCATTACCACTTTTGATGTGTGTTTGGGGTCATTGTCCCCATTGTCCCCTTTCACCTGCTTGGCCTGTACGACACCATAACCAATGACATCATTACCAATCCTGAAAATATCACTGCAGTATCATTATTGGTTTGACTTGGTCAATATAGACCACCAGTAAGGCAAAAACATGTTTCTTAACGTTAGTTATGCACCTAAATAGAATTCTTCATCTCCCATCACAACTTTGTTGATATTAGTGGAGATATTTTCCGTCTCCAGTCGTTTTGTGACTCATTTTCTTAGTAGGTTTAATTTTTTCTCAGTCTGATGCTGTGTTGTGTCCTTAAATGCCAGGGTCGGCGCAGGCTGCTGCCAAACACACAATGACGCTTGTGTCAAAATTGTTTTTAAATCAGATTTGGCATCGTCTCTCTACCAATTGTCGGGACCTTGGGCTGTGTTGTTATTAGACTATCATCTGGTCTGTGCTTTGCTACATGCTGACTCCCCATGCTGATAATCCACTCTCCTTTCTTGCACCCTCTCTGTGTCGTAGGCTCTGCATCGACATAGAGCGCTGATTGAATTCCTCTCCTGCATATTCCCGAAACTATATGTTTATTGTCCCTTTGTAAAGTGCACACACAGCTCTGTGCTGAATAACCTCACAGAGTGTGTGGTGCTGTGAATGGCTGCTCATCTGTTTGAGCTCATACTCTACACACCCACCTCCTCCTCCACTCCCAGACTTGGTTCTTGAGGATTAACCCTGCCCTCTACATGCTGGCCTGCCTTGATTATGTCCAGGGATAAGAGCTGCTTAATTGTAATCACTGGAGTTGTCCAGTGCAGCGTAAACACACACTGGAGCAAGACATACAGTAGAACATGGGAAAACTGAGTACATCTTTAAATATTAGTGTTTTGTTGTCAGTGGTCTGGAAACCATTTATCATATCTAAATGTATTCATGCATCTATGTGTAATATAATATCTGTGTTATATTATCTGGGGTAATCCTTAAATGTATTTACAACCAAAATGAGCCATTTAATTAAAATTAAGTTTGTGATCATCATCGTCATAGTAATCATCATTCATTCAGTTCGTACGATTGGCTTTTAACTATTTAAAGCTCTAACAAGCTCAGGAAATCCACTATAAAATGTCCCTGGTGCCACACTGATCAGTTGATATCGATGTGTTATCTGTTTTGAGATATTGACACTGTCATATTTTATCGTCGCAAATCTTCACACCACTGATTTGCTGGCAGCCTCTCTCGCCGATCATTTGTGGCTTTGTTCCTGTTTGACGTTTGCCTCGGAGCTTCAAGGTGTGAAATGAAGTCGGCACATCATCAGATGGCTGGATGGGGGATAAAGGCACCTGAGCTGCCGCTGTAATTTGTTTGCTTTAGAAGGTAATTGCTTCACACAGAAAGGTTGGGGGAAACTTGATGAGCTTGTTCAGCACTTAACTTTATCTCTGTAGCCTCATTTTTGAGAATTTACGCAAACTGGGGTCAGCATGCCAAGGTCTTTGCCTTGCCGCCACCATCTGGCAAACAGCGCACTGAAGTCTTATGTCCGTCATTGGACAGGTGAGCCCCCATGGCGAGGATCTCACATTGCTTTTCCCTGTTCCAGGAGTGATTGTTTCCATTTGACTTATTCATAACGGTCAAGTGCAGTGCTGTTGCGTATTGAACTTGGTCAAAGCTATATTTTTGGATTGTAGGGGAGCTATAGAGTGGAAAAAAGCATCCATTAACTGACCTCTGTATAGCATCTCTGCTCTTTTTCCTCTCCTCGGACTCCGATATGGAGCGAAAAGCATGGGTAGATGGTCTGCGGTGAGATGCAGTGTGGGAAAACCCTGTCCTCTTGAACTTTCTACTGAGCACACGTCCAGCTCCCTGGAGAGTACAGCTTGATGTCTGTTCCACTGAAAAGGACATCCTTATGCCAGAAAATCACCCAATGAAGATTTTCAGAGGAACAAGTAAATTGAGAAAACTCTCATGATGAAGGCAGTCGAGCGGAACAGGTTGGCCATCTGGCATTTTAGTTGTGTCAGAGCTGAGGTCAAATCCCAGGCGACCTGTCCTTGGTGCACCACACCATCAGAGCCAATTACTGCATGCACTTTGACCCATTTTCCCTCCATGGTGTCACAGCACATGGTTACACTGACTAGTTTAGTTGCTGCAGATGAATTCCAGTTTTGTTATATGTATTATCAAGCATTCTATCAAACAGTGACTAAGTCCAACATTTTGGATTTATTGGTGTCAGCTCTACATTTATGTGTCATATAATACTATAATGTATAATGTATGTATAATGTAATAATGTATTTAACAATTACCAACCAACATGATCCATTTAATTAAAATAAAGTTAGTGATGATAAGTACAACTCACTTCATATATTGTCAAATTCGTCATCATCATTCACTCAGTTCATCTGATTGGCTTTTAACTGTGTATGGGAAAGCTCTAACAAGCTCAGGACATCCACTATATACTGTTCTCATGTCCCTGGTGCCACACTTTGATCAGTTGATATTGATTTGTGAACTGTTTTCACATATTGACACTGTCATATTTTATAGTAGAAAATCTTCACAATACTGATTTTCCACTTTTTGACACTAAGCTAAGCTTAACATGGCTCCAGCTTCATGGGCCTGGATATCAGAAACATATCAGAGAGAATTCAATATTGTAATCTGACTAAATTACTGACAATCTAATCCAGTCTAATGAACTGACAACAAAGTGAAAAGTCATTTAATGAGCAGAACCCCACAGAGTAATTTGCCATAATCAGCCATTCCACTATCAAATTGAGACGAAGGCTACCTGACTGTGTCCTCTAGTTTTACTTTTGGAGCTGAAAAGATGAACGTTATGAATATTGTTGTCACTTGCAGAATGTACAGGCATGCAGCCGAGCTCGCTGACAGTATGGGATTCCTGAGACTGAAGTTGAAAGGACACACAGAGAAGCAGCCAAAAACAGTTTAGCTCTGGAGAGAGAAAATAATCTTTATAGCTGTAATAGCGTATGCAGACAGGTGTGAGCCTCATTAGAGGTTTAGACACTGAAGTTCTCCCTTCTTCCTGCATTGATGTTTGCTCTCCTGCTGTGCTAAGCTAAACTATTTCACTGTCTGGAGCATTCACATGAGGTGTAATTGATGTTTGGAATACATTAATCAATTAAGGGGATTTTTCACTGAAAACTGTTACAGCTTCAAGGTTGTGTTCAGTGTTACAGAACAGCATTCTCTACCTACACATTTTATTCTGGAGTTGCTTAATGCTGAGAAACTGTTTAGGAAACACAGAGGCCTATATGCATCAATCTTTTGTTCCTGCTCTATGTAAAAAAGTAGATCATGTATTTCCCAAAATGTCAAACAAATAGCCAGGACAGATCATTTTCTTTCATTTAAAACATTTACTATTACATTTAAAAACTCTTTCATTTACATTAATTGAGAAAATCAGCCTTGTGTTTTAATTCTGGCAAATGCAGTATGTAGAAAAATAAAAAGCTCTGGCCAAGCTTATTTGACCGCTTATTTACATGGTGGTCATGCGAGATGGCCTCATGAAGAGGCTGTCAAATAAAGACAGGAAAATGTTTTTCTCCCCTACTTAAGAGCTGGCAGCAAATATAAAGGGACACTGTCGCAACATGAATGTGGTGGAGCAGACGCCAGTGTATTCATCAATGCCTGGCTTTATGTGTGGGAGACGTTTTGATGTGCAACTCTCGCGCTGCAGTGGTCTTCTGTTCAGGGTGGAAGCCAGGAGCTATGACCAGCTGGGACTGAGCGATGGTAGATGCAAGCTGTTTTTCCAGAAAATTCCTCTTGGACAAGAAGGCGACAGTATATGTCCCATTACAAGGGATTTGGGTGACTGGAAGCGACTTGTTTTGAGTTTATGACAGCTTAATAGGGAGCCTCTCTTAAGTGCTTTTTTTTGGGACGCTGGCTCATCTATAAAGCATGTTTTCCCTCTTCCTATCGCCCTGTGTATTTGAAGTATCACATGCAGAGATCTTTTTATTGTGGAAGAGCACTGCAAACGAGGGTGTCTGCCACCCAATGTTGTGGCTATGAAGTAGTTTCTGCCAGTATCCCTCAGTCCAAAACGTTCAAACCCGGCCTGGTCGAGCTGCTCCTGCTGTGTGACCTCTTTATTTGTGTCGAGGTGTTAGACTCAAATTTATTCTGCTCGTCAGCAAGTTGACTGGTCCTCCCACGGCATCACTACTGCCAAGCATCATGGGAGTCCGCGGGCACCACCGTGGCATGAAATGATGTGGATCGATCCACGTAAGCCAAAATGTGCATCTCCTTTTGTGCCCGTGTGGAAATCAGAGCCCCATCCATTGAGCTGCTCCTGCAGAAAAGCATCTTCTATTTGAGTTGAGCTCTTTGATAGTGCTGCGGCCTGCGGGTGGTTGCTGTAGGGTGATGGGTGTTCATTGTGCCGCTCCAGGCCAGCTGCACAGATCAGACAGGAGGTCTCAGCTACTGGAGGTCTATAGGGAATGAGAGACGGAAAGAGTGAGGGAGTAGGAATGGAGGAGAATAGAAAGAAGATGTCTTGGCATTACTGGAGCTTGGATTGATTTCACCAGTCAGAGCTCTGGTGGGGGGGTTGTGTGTGTTAGGGGGGTGAAGAGCTGGCTCTGGGAAAGAAAATGGTCTACTAATAAGGATGAGGCAGTCAGCAGTCTCAGCCTGCGAGCTAATCAAACCACTAACCTTGGCAGTGTTAATGCTGTGATCACTCTGCTGCGATGCAATGCAGTGGATTTGAGCTTTAACTATGAATGAACTGTGGTGAATGTTGGTGCGATATCTTGATAAGTAGCATCTCTTTTTTTTGGTGAGATCTGAGAAGAAGAACTGCTTTTACTATACTGACCTGTCATCAATGATTTACGTCCAGTGAGAGAAGGAATGGTTTCAATTCCCATTTAGGCATTTCAACTATACTGTATGTACAATCATGACAACACTGGTTATTATAGTTAGGTTTAGGAAATAACTATATGGTTGGGCTTAAACTACTTAGGTTGCACAGTGAAAATCAGCAGAAAAAAAAACCAAACAAGTAGTAAATATAATTTTTAGAGACACCTCGTTCAGGTTTTTGTTGACCATCCTATCGTTTTTATTTTTATTTTTGGCTTTGGACTATTTTGTTTCACACTATCTGCGTGACTCAGGGTTCGTGGAAAACCTGAAAAATGATTGACCAATTTTCCAGTCATGGAAAACATGGAAAATGAGGAAAAATGTCAAATGCCCTGAAAATGGTTAAGTTATCCTTGAAAATAATTTCACAAGGTGTGGGAGGATACATAATTTTCGAGGATAACTTAACATTTCCAGGACATTTGGCCTTTTTTCTCATTTTCCATATGACATACGTCTGGAAATTTGGGTCATATGGATCAAGGATCATGGTTCGTAACAACATTAATTAATATAATACTATTTCAGTCATTGGCATTATATTCTGTGAATTCTGCACTCATTGTTTCAATGTCTGTATAAAAAAATCCAAGTTTAATTATTTAAATAATCAGATTGATTCTACAACACTGACTCACTCACTAATCCTCTACACGCTGATATCAATACAGTATGTCAGTCTGTCACAAACAGCCTCACCCCCCCATCCCCCCTTTTCATCACTGAATCACTTCAAACAGATGCTGGCACCATGAATGACAGTGAGTAAAGGAAGGAGTGGAGGCCAGCTCTGCGGGAATGAGAGAGAGGGGGTGGATGGATGGATACAGGGCCTGATGGGATTGAATGGTAACTGATCCCTTAGTGTTACTGGCACGGTACAGCAGAGGACGAAGCCACGCTGTCCCACAGGGACCCAGTTAGCCCAGAGCATGTTGTCATGGTGAATGATGTAACCGGCTTTGTTAAAGGATTGCACCTGATGATTTATTTGTGAGTGTGGACTGACATACTGTAGGACATATGCAGGATATGAGATCACATGCTGCTGTTATGTGCTGGCTGACACTGAATTCATTTCATTTTGCATCAGCGTCTCTACTCGCTCTATCTCTTAATGTTCTTCTCACACTGTGAGACAGATATTGTATCTCCACATCAATATGATGTAAGCAACTTGTCTCTTTGAGTGAACCATCATTGATAGGATGAAATAGTGATGTGCAATGTGTGTATATGTACACTAAAACATTAGCCATATGAACCTTACAAAGTGATAGTATGCAAATAATGTGTTTACAGCTTGTTAAAACTGTCTCCAAGTAGCCAAAAACATATACTGGCCACATTATTCACATCCAGGTAGACAGCTGCTAAAATCAGAGCGACACCACATTAGCTCTAATAAGCACTGTGTTTATGAAAAGAATACATTTTCATTAGTAATTAATACTTTAATGATGCTATTTAGTGGATTTGTTTATTTGCTGAATTACAGGAGAAGCTTGGACAGATTCAAAAAAGATGGTTAGTCTAATTTTATCAGCATGTTTGATCGTTTGATTTTTTTTTGTATGGAGTTCTGCCTCATGATCTCCTTTAGTCTTCTTTGGTTGTTATGCATTTTGGGCAGTTTGTCCAATTACACTTGCCATTGTACATGACACCGTGGGTTGTGTTAATGCAGCATCAGCCCTAAATATAATATAGTTGAATTTAATAATATAATATGGACAACTTTGGTGGGCCAGATTAAAAAGCCCAACGGGCCATATGTGGCCCGCGGGCCATAGTTTCCTCATGTCTGAACTGTCAGCTCTGTGTAATGACCTGTGGCAGACTGTCTGACAGGAAAGGTGATTCAGTTCACTTTGCCCATTTTTTAGTCCTTTCCATCACACAATTCAAATCAAACACTCTTTTCATAAGTTGTGAAAGCAGCCATATTTTCCACTAATAGGATTTAAAAGTCTGTTTGGCCTCATAAGATGCATTTTCCTTCTTTGTGTGAGCTGTCAAAAAATTAATTACCACTCTTTGGGACCTGCAGAGTTGATGATGAATATCAAAAGAAGTGTAAGCTAGTGATATTCCTTTGGAGTCACTTACAGTCTATCCATCAAACTAATGTATTCTCAAATATCCTCTGATATATCAAATAGTTTCCTTTTTGGGAGTGTAATTCAACGAAATAATTAAAAAATAAATGACAATAGGATGAACTAGAGGCTCTCTAACTTGTGGCCGCTCTTGAGTTTTCTCTCAAATGCAGAACAGTCTCGACTGACATCTTTATTCTTGACCTTTACAAAACTTTGTAAAGTGCAGAAATTGAACTAAAGAGGGAAAATAGTTATTCCCATGTGTATGCACTCCAGTGTGACCTTGGGACAATTAGCATTAGTTTAAATTTCACAGCCACAATATAATAATCCTGCCACATATGCTGGACTCTCTACCCACTTCTATCACAGACACACCCCATCGCTATTAAACACCCCATATGTTCCATTGCCAGCTGTATTTAATATGCAGAAAAAATAATTAAACTCAGTATGGACGAGAGCACTGCACTGCTGAGATTTGATCAGGATCGTTGTTGAATCACAGCATGTTTTCCCTAATTTCATCATGAAAAATAATTTAATTAGTTCCTTTGATGGACTGCTACGTATGTCACATTTGTTTATTTGTCTTTTATTGGCCTGCAGACGTTGTCGCTGGACTGCAAGATGGTGTAGATTAAGTTAATTCTCTGAAATTATAGTGCAGTCAACTGTTTAAACAACTTTGTAAATACAGAGTAATCCTTTAGACTGTGTTAAATGTTTTAGGCAAGAACGGTCACAGCTTGAAATGGCCTCAAATAATCTTCTGCCTCAATATAGTGGTGTGTGTGGCTCTCCGTTTATACTACACTGCCCACAAATAAGCAACACTGTTCGCGTTGATGGGGATTTAGAATGTATATTACAACACTGCAAATCAATTGGTTTGCTGTGGGCAACACAGATATCCGAGCACAGTTTGACACCAATTCCAAATGCCACACAATCCTCTGCCATGTCTCTCCACCTATTTGTGACCGCTCCCGCTGGGTTTGCGATCTGCATTCAGCTGTTCAGAACAGGATATGAATATTCTGAGCAGCTCTTCTGCATACACACAGCAAGGCAAAACAAAGCAAAACCCTTCCAAAAGACGTTATTGGTGGCATTTGCTAAAAGACGCCGAGAGGCAACCAGTTGTCAGAGAGCTCGCTTGCGCAAAGAGATGGCCCACATGGCAGTATTCTCTGCCTGAGTGATTGACAGGGTTTCACTGTGTAACTGCAAGGCCTTTACCATGTTCTGTATTTGTGATGAGGAATCGACCCCCGTCGTCTTCCCCCCTTCAACTCCTCCTTCTTGTTCCATCCTAATCAGCTCTTATGGGTCTCGGCCCGTGGTGTTTTTAAACCCCTCCATCTCCAACAGCTGCTGAGGACAGGGAGGTATAGAGAGATTAAATGAGTCTTTGCAGCACCCTGAAGGAACCCCACATGCCTCTCTGCCTCCAGCCCCCGCTACAGACTTTGATCCACTGTGTTTTCCAACCCAGTTGAGTTCTGCTGGGAGCAATGGGGTTCCTACACATGCCATCCTGCATCCAGACCTCTTCAGACTCCATGGTGGCTGTTGATGGTGTATGAGCTGTTTTAGTCAGGCAGTTGCATTTAAACTCATGGTGTACTGAAGGCCTCATGCTCCAGATGTAAGTCGAGTTTTTTCTTTTCACTGCTGTACACGCTAGTGGTTATATACCAGTACCACTCATAATGGTTTCCCTTGATTTCTTCTTTATGGTCTCTCATATGATGCCAGTGCAGGACACAGTTGACACAGATCAAGCAGTGGAATCAGTGAAATCCAGATGGATCGGACATGATGACCAACCTCTGGGGAATGCCTGCCACTTCATATTAGCCAGTTGTAGTTAATGGCCTGCAATGGTCCTGTATGATGCACAGCCACATAAATGAGAGTGGATGTCATTTATCTGCTGTCTTGTAGTACAAGGGCAACCCACAGACTTTCTGCCCTTTATCCAGTCTCTGTTTAAACCGGCTCGCTTCAGACAGTGACATCAAGCTCTAATAACACTAACAGAAAACAAATTATGCCACCATGTTATTGTACTGTGATCCATTTGTAAGGGCTGTGACATTATGATGACTGGCAGATGATATACAACACTGCAATCATTTCTGAAGTGTGCTTCATGGGAAGAGTTTAAGTCACACTATGGAACACATTTATCATACGTAGACATAGAGTGAAGCCTCACTACAGTTGCTGGTGCATGATGGAAATTGAAGCAGTGCATGTGAAATCTCAGGGCTGCTGTAACCCTGGTAACGTTCGGCGGGACTTTGGAGGATGGGTGATAGATGATTCTCAGTGAGCATCCACTAAGCTAATACAGTCTGTCCCTCAAGTGTGTGTAATTTTCACATTTGGTCCCTGCACAAGCCTCCCGTGGCTTTTAATTTCAGTTTACCAGCACTGAAGTGAGCCCCGATGCCAGGGAAAGATTATGTGGCAGTTCAGTAGTCAGAACGCTGCAGTGCGCTCATTAACCCTTCGATATGTAATATGTTATATTGTCATCTATTTCATCTTAGCCTCCCTGATTACATTTGATATGCTACATTTTTAATTTCTGAATAATAATTATATTGCAATCGTTGTTAGACACTGCTCTTATAAAGCACGTTTACCTCTGGATTTACATGTGTGCTGGAAAACAGCGCTCTGCTAGATGTTGCATTGATTAATATCTGTTCAGTACTTTTGTTGCATCTCAGTGGCCAAAACTAAGATTAAGACTTGAAAGTAGGTGTCGATGCATGTCTGTATGGTGGCTGTTAGTGACATCAACTGCTGGATCTTAATATTATTTATGCATATGCTGGCTGCCGTGCACAGGCAGTTCTCTTAGCATTACCCTTCCTTGGTACAGATCTGTAAAGCATATATACTGTATCCCACAAAGTTAATTTGTGTGTAATCCAGATAACTGTGAAGCAGGAAGTAGAGGTGTTTGGGTTGGATTGGTGGGTCTACAGATTTATCATCTATCTTCCATACTTCAGTTACTCTTCTTCCAAGCCATGGTCATTTCCTCACCCTAACCAAGTAGTTTCCTATGAAGATGGAAAGTTATTGTTTGTATGTTTGAAAATTGACGCATTGCTGGACCTTTACCTAATCTGGACTGTTTGAGAGTCATTCCCCACCAAGAAGCTTTTGAGTAGGATGCTGTGTGAAGGATCACATGGGCATACGACTTCCACTCTACTGTCTGTCTTATAATAACTATCATTTATACGTGGCAAAAATTGATAGTTAATTTAACTCTTTGAGTGCCATTGATGAGTTATGCCATCAAAATGTTTTGTTTTTTTTACAGCTGGTCACTGATCACGGTCTCCCGCAGCATGTGAGTAATTTCGGGGCTTCCATGATTTGTTGTTGGGACACAAAGAGTTAATGTGCGCCATGGCGATCAAAACAGGAAGTGTAGACGATCGTAATTATAGAGCAAAACAAACAGATTCTGGAGAAAAAGTGGTGAAAGTGTCCTCTACGCTCCAGATAAAACAAGAACAGAACAAGGTAAAAACAAACTTTTTTTTCCATGATGAAATAGAGTCTCTTCTTTCATTTGAGCTACTCTGTGTTTTCAGAGACATGGTACAAAATATTTTGTGGGTCTTGAGCTATGACTGAAAAATGGGCAAAAACGCTGACACAAGGCATTTTTGATTTAAAAAAAACGGCTGGCACTCAAAGAGTAATAACTCAATTGTTATTTTACTGTTAACAAACATTAATAATTCTATGATTATAGTTATTTTATCATTAGTTTGTGTAAAATGAAACAGAAAGGTTTATAAATAGATAAAATTACAATATGATCACATCAGTGAATTTATATAATACTTAATATGTATTAAGTATTTGTTAGTGATTGTATTTTTTGTATTAACCAGTTAACAAGGTATGAAAATCAACAGTTGCAACTTTATAATAGCTGACAAAATAATGTTTACAGACGGTTTACAAACCAGTTATTAGCCATTCATACATATTTAATGTTCATTTATGTTTTACAACATTATCTGCAAAGTTTACAAATGATATCTTAATCATTAACTAATCAAATACTATTACCCAAATTTAATGAACTATCAAGTTAGCATTTTATAAATGCTAGATATTATAGTGTGTATTTGTGAATATTTGTGTTTCATGTTAGTCAGGATTCACTTTACAGCCTGTTTGACTCTGGCTTGAAGGCAAATGAATACAGGATGCCTAGGAAACCATTACTGAAGGATAGAGAGTGTGATTCATAAAGGCCAGCCATTTATTATAGTTTGCTGTTATGACAGAGACCGTATGGGAGTCAGTAACAATCATGCTTTTTATATTTGAGTACATTACAAGCCCCATGGTGTCCCTGTGTGCTCTGTGCTTTGTTCCACCACGCTGTGAGGAATATAATCAGTCATCATTATGTGCAGCAGCCATGTTCTGCCAAGACTCACTGTTAGATTGCATTATCCCTGCACTGGTGCATGTTTACAACTTGATAGATGTCATACAGGATGTAATGTACTCTGCTCAATGCAAATTCCTCCAAGGGTTAGACTGTCACACCTTCAGATTGTGTCCTTTGATCAGTAGTTTACTTACTTGTAATTTGATGGACTTGATGTGGTTTTACAGGGTTAACTTCAGACCTGTTTCCCGTCTTTATGCTAAGCTAACATGGCTCCAGCTTCATACCAACCATCCTCACTCACTTGGAATAGGATTGATGTCAGCATTATTTGGTGGATTCTGTATTAATATGGCATATTTACACATGGTTTAATAATCAGAAGTAAAGTAAAGGATGTGTCTGCATGTGCTGCCTCAAACAGAGAAGACCTCCTGCCTGCCTCAGTGGTGTTAACGAGCCATGAGGCTGGAGGCATGAAACAGGAAGGCTGAGCGTGATGCAGGATTCAAGCGGATTCAATCTCAAAGCACCTGGGGAACATGGGTATTATTCAAATGACTTTACGGGCTGGTGATAAGAGAACTTCAAGGGTTTCCAATTAGGACAGAGGCTTTCTTTTTGAAATCTTGTGATCAGATAATGGTGCTCTGTGTGACTGCAGTCATTTGGTCAAAAAGAAGATGATGGTTCCAGAGATAAGGTACATTTCATACGTGTTGCTCTTTCCATGGTCGTGGGTGTTCTGGAAGAAAAGTGCTCTGGCACCAGTCCCATACAGTACAATGGTAAATTTTGAACACATCATTTCTTATACATTTAAATGACTGAGAAAGTGGTCAGACCAGAGGGAATGAAATACCCTTCTGGGCGGGGTGCTCTTTGAGGTGTGCAGAAACACAGTTTTACAGTGACAGAGCTCAGTATTGAGATCCACTGCATCAGAATGCCAGTGTGCAATTCTAATTACTTCTGCCAAGGAGGTTATGTTTGTTTATGTGTTTGTTGGTTTTGCAAAATAACTCAAAAAGTTGTGGACGGATTTTGACGAAGTTGTCTGGGTTGGGCTGAAGTGGCCTAAATTAAAACGGATTCATTTTTGGTGGTGATCGGTTCCGATTCGATGGCACCACCAAAAATTAATTGGTTTTAAGTTAGGCCACTTCCGGCCAATCCTGAAAATTTCGTAAGCTCCTTGGCGGCGGGGGTAACTTTAAATAAAAAAAGTCGCTGCAGCGGAGGTCTGCGCTCTCTGAGTGATTTTCTAGTTTGGTCTTAATTTGATTTGCATTCGTTTGGAAGTCCCACTGTTCTCTAGTGACTGTGTTACTGTGCTGCTATACAGGCAGAGGGCGCTCCAGCATGTCCCGGTCAACCTAGAAGTACCATTGTTCATCCAGGGAAATTCATTGATTTATTAGCTGTCTGATTCTTTGATTGGTTTTATTTTATAGTGCTGACCTTCGACCTCCTTTTTGACATTCAAAGCTTCAGAGCTCCAAGTTAATTTTATTCAAAGCTTCGACGGACAGTGGGCGGGTTTTTTTTTTCTTCTTTTTCTTACACTCCAAACCTAAAAAAACACGAGCAAACTGCAGACATATCAGGCAGATGTGCAACACAGAGCATCAGAACTGTCACTTAATACCAAACTCAGAGCGGCCCGATCAGCATATCATCAGCATATTCCACATCAATAAAATCTGTTTTATGTTTATCACTAATTTTGAGTCACACAGCCTAATTTGAAAGATTTAGATATCCATGTTCTAAGCAGGATAATCTATACACCATCGGGCTTTCCATTTCCTTGTTGGAAAGATTTTTTATTTTCTTTTTTTATTTACACAATAGGCTATTCTCCATAGGCTATAGAATACCTGGAAACCAGGTAAAAAAACAGGGAAAAAGGACGAAGCTTCGATTTTGTTTTTTTGTTTTTTTTAAAATCAAAGTTTCGAAGCTTTGAATTTTTTGTAAAATAATAGGGCTGACCTATTATTTTACAAATCAAAATATATTTAACATCAAGTGCATTGTCAGTTGATGTTGATGTTGATTGTCAGTTCTCTTCTGTATTATAATTTAATTTAATTTAATTGTAAATAGTAATATTTTCTATTTTTCTGTTATTTTTTTTTTTATATATCTTCTTATTTGTATTGTGATTGTATTTCTTGCTGCTGCTACACAGTAATTTCCCAAGTTGGGATCAATAAAGTAATTCTATTCTATTCTATTCTATTGTTTCTTTTCTGATGAATGCAGGCCTAACCATAACCATAATCTATTCTACATTTGTGTTCATGTGCAAATATTGTTGAAAATTGGTTTGTGGACTGCTGTTTTTCAGCCTCAACTACTTTATTCAGACTATCGCAACCTTTTCATACAAAATGTGACAATTGACATTCATTAATAGTAAATATATGGGCAACTCCCAGATTGGACAACGACATAATAAGGCATGTCAATCACAAGGTAGCCATGCTCTAAAGCATTAATAATTTAACTCGATAACTAAATGAGCATCATGCTGAATTGATGAAAACCATAAATTAATGTTTCAAGTTTTACTGAGGTCATTTTCTATTAGACTTTTTCTAATAGACTACTTGTTTTTGCAACCAGAGGCATCGCCCCCTGCTGTCTACTAGAAAGCATGCAGGTTTAAGGCACTTCACTATTGGCTTCACTTTTCTATTAAATCCTGTGATTTAAGTGAGAGCCGCTGTGTTACAGAGATTAATGGGTTTAGTGAAAAGAAAGCTAATTACAGCAAACTGGGACCTGCACTGACCAGACCACTGTCTAGCTCTCTCTCTCTCTCTCTCTCTCTCTCTCTACATATAGAGAGTAATTAAATAGAGAGACCTTCAAGTAGACCTGTAGTGGACATCAGTGTGAGCCATATTGAGACCAGTAATGCCTGCCACCTCTTTGTTTGCATGGCTGTATTGCAACATGCACAGTGAGCCATGTTATTAAAACTCCAGTTTCAAAGAGAAGCAGTTTGTGTCAACATCATAACCATTAGAGCAAATGAAAACAAAGCAAGACCACTCCAGTATTCATTGATTATAGGATTTAATTCCTGGACTGCCTCGTCTCAGTTTGAGTATTGTTTGCTCCATGTACTCATTTAGCCTGTTTATAATGGTGGTCTGGCCTTTGGACTCTCTGGAGGCCCTGAGGCCGTTTGTGTTCCTCTCTCTGGCCTCCACAGTTGGACTGTGAGCTAACAAACACAGTGAAGAAGGGCTTCTGGGGTGTTTGGCATTAGTTTACCTATTCTCTTTGGGGAATATTTGAGGTATTTCATAACAAATCATGAAGTACAGTGAAAATCCTTGTGGGGATTGATGTCTAAAAATGTATGTTAGGGTAAGGATGTAATATGAAAAGAAGCCTACAGGGAGCCAGACTGAGTGTCTGCAAATACTCCCTCCTTTTTTCAGTATTGGGCTCTGTCTTTCTCTGTGACCTCTGTAATCCTAAAGCTGCTGACCAATCCCCAGCAAGGCTTAGAGCCCACTCCTTCGCCCCCGGTGACAAGTCGTTTAACAACGCTGACTTTCAACAGCGGGCCCCCGTGTTTGCCCAGCAGCCATCGACGTGGCCTGTCTGGAAAATTATCGAGGTCAGGCTAAGCCACTCTGCAGCGGTTTTTCTAGGGCAGGACACACATCAGGACTGCAGTAGAGTTGAAATGTAGTTCAGACAGCAGCTGGGGGAGGTTGGAAAGGTGCGTGACATCCCCTAAGTCCCCAAATTTATGAGCACCACCACCTGATTCCACGGCCAGCGTGTACAGCTCATCCATGGTGGGGTCATTTTCTGTAACGTGCCCATCAATTGGACCAGCAGGAGGCCACACACTGTTTATGTGGGTGAGTGACTAAGACACCTACAATTTGATAACACCTACAAGTGCAGGGAAGTGAGAGTGTAGCCAAGCTGAACCCTCCTCAGGTCCACATATGTTAACATACTGTAAATTGTGCCGTGCCTCTGTGCATTAGCCTCAGATTGTCTGCAGATTAAAGCTCCTTATATCCCTGCCCACGTTCTGATCCTACACTAAGACTGCAGTTTTTAAATAACACAGAATCTGCTTTTTTTTTCCACAAGCAGTTCTCACGCCGTCAGCTTTTTTTTTTTTTTACGGTAACACAAAGTGTTATGTAAGGAACTTAACTGCAAGGCAATGTGGTCTTCTGCCTCGCTACTATTGCCATTTTTATGAGAAAATGAAATGGCTTGTCACTCGTAAAATGCCTAAATGTTCCTCCAAGCCGGAGGTGAAAATAGAGAGCACACCATGGCGTCCTCCCCCTGTCTTTTCTGTCAGGCCTTGAGGGACAGCAGCTCACAGGTTATTATCACCCTGTGAAAGGTTACAAATCAATACTTGTCATGACAGCAAAAGCCTCTTTTTTCAAGTACAGCTCTGCTATAAAATGAGAATCTCTAATCTCTTCTTTCTCCCCTCCTCCTTCAAAGCTTTGGACATGATAATCTGACAGAGAGCCAGGGTGATGTTTTTTTTTCTCTTCTTTTTGATACAGTATGTGGATTTTTGGATTTGTGATGGGTACAACATAACCAGGGCACTGACATAGCGGATCTGCCGATTGGGTGCAGTGATTATCTGACAGCGTATCAGATGCATTGACGTACAGGATTGGACAACAATTTAGGCAGTGATCATTTACGGACCATATCAGATAGTTTTTAATTAAGGGGGACAGCCATAACTATGAATATAGATTTTTTCATAATTCTTCTATGGAATGGTTTTTCCTTCATTCTGGGGAGCTCCACTCCCTTCATGTTGGACTAACTGATTTGAAGTATTTATCATTTTTGATGATTTATTAACTCATCACCTAGTCTATAACATTCCAGAAAACGGGGAACACCATGGTTCTTTTCACCATTTCCTGGACAACAGAGTTAGTATTTCCTTTCACCATTTCCCAGCCTGTCATGATGTGCTCAATGGGCAACACCGGGTCTGAAAAATGAAGCCAGTTATAGAAGAAGGAGAAAAGTACACCTCTTCACACTTGATTTATTGTTACCTTCAGGGTTTATTTTATAATCTGAGTTTTAGAATAGAATAGCTGGGTAATTATATAAATTTATTTGTGGGGTCTCTAAAATTACTAAAGATATGAGCAGGGGCACCGTCAGGGATTTAGGGCCCCACTAAAAGAAATGTTACTGGGCTCCCCTAGCTGTCCGCAAGGTTGGCGGAAAATTTTGGCACTGTTTTATATAAAACTATGCATTTTAATGGACAAAGTTAGGAATAGCCAGCAGGCTAATGTTCCAGAACTTTCCATCACATGAACCACTAACAGACCCACCTTACCTATGAAAGAACTGGGTGACAAACTATGGACCCTTCACTTCTTTCTTTTGTCTGAGCTATTTTCTTTTCTTTTTATCCTTCTTGTCTTTTGGGACATCCTGCCGTCTCCTCCTCCACTCTTTCTGTGAAAAGTTAGCTCTCTGTTGGCTGACTGATGGAGCAAAGGACCGAACCATTTTACATAACTAGAGGGGGGGATGTTGAGAAATGTTTCCAAAACAAATAAGCTTAGTGTTACTAGTTCTTTTGGAGAACCTGTATTTATCACAATAGTACACTAAGAGGCATTAAAAACGCAACATTGTATTTTTTCCGATATTAATTTGAATTTTCATAATTTATTGGGTGACTTCACTTGGTATGATACTGAACATGAATGAACAAAAGCAACAATAGAAAAATCAATCGACATGGATTACAAATGTCAGTATCTTGTGTGATCGTCGTGGCATAGACATGATGAGCGCGTTGATTTCGGCCACTGGAATCACTTCCCACTCTTCCAAGAGTGCAGTACGGAGATCAGCAACCGTCACCGGCAGTGGAATACGACGCCGTACACGACGATCCAGATTGTCCCAAAGGTGTTCAATCGGATTCATATCCGAGGAACAAGGCGGCCAGTCCATAACCTGCACATTATGTCTGTGCATAATGTGCCTGCAGGCGTGAGATAGTGCATCTGTGGACGCCAAAATGCCTGGCTACCATCGCTTCGGTCATTCTGGATCTCAGCATACCAATGGCCTGCTCCCTCATGTTTGCTGCTAAGCGTGGCATGGTGACCGTCTGTGACAGCTTGCATTTTTCCTCCGGGTTTTTAAAGCCTTGACCAGTTGAGCTCAAATCACCAAAAGAACTCATTGAAAGCTTTCAAACAATGTCCTAACGAATCACACATGCAAAAACAGGGATTGGTACCGTCTGCCACGTTCATTTATTGTTTGAGCTGAAAAATGTGGCTCCATAGTTTCAATAGCCACGAGTGGCTTTGTACACAAAGTAGTTGTATCCAATTTTATTTTACATTGACTTTGTTGCATTTTTAATGCCTCTTAGTATATATAATAGTAGTAAATAATATTCATTACATCGAAAAGGGATTTGTGATTAAAATAATGAATGTTGGTCAGATGTAGGATTTTACTGCATTGATGGGAGCTTAGCTCCCACTGGCTCCTATGAAATTCGAACAATGGTTTGCTCAGTAAAAACTGTAAACATGAGTTTCTGTCTCAGTCCCTAGTTTCAAGTCTTCTTCAAAACAGCATGATGTTCATTTAATAAACTATGGGCCCATTTCAAGTCAAACAGACCCATAAAGCAGAGGGTGCTTTAGGGTCTGTTTTTGTCTTCTGAAAGTTATTTTTAACCTTTTTGGTCACCTAAAAATGTGGAATATTTCCTCTACTCAATTGCAAATATGCTGAGATTTCTATAGAATCGTGTTAAGCCTGACAGTTTCACATCATGCCTTTGGTGTCCTTTACTCGTCCCCTCTTTTCCTCATCCTTGATTGTTGCCATAGCCACACTGCCAACTGTGGAGGAGCCTCCAGCATATGGGAGGCCATGACGTTTTAAAATGACATATCTCACTACGATGAAATCATGCTGCACAAGGATTTTCTTCTTAACGGTGCAGGGATTTGCTCGTCTGAAAAGTAGATACTACTTTCCTGCCTTCACATTTTCTTTCTTATGCTATCACTCTTGCTCTTTAGATTATTTTTTATCATGCTCCATTTTCACCATCTCATTTTTTCTCGTACGTTCTGGCAGCTGTTCCTTCCCGGTTCATCAAGGTTAGGTGGCACATTTTGATGCTGAGCTCAGCTGGCTCCAGAAAGCAGGATTAGAAGACCGATGGAAGGACAAAATATTTCAAGGTTTTAAAATGTGCTCCTGGGATATTTTAGACATAATTTATTTTGGGTGATATTGTACAGTTTCTTTTAATAATTTTTAACAGTTTCCTCAGTAATTTCCTCTGCGGTGGAGGTGTGATGATTACAGCGTTGGTGCTCGGCTGCGAGTCCAGGCCAAGCTGACAGGGGGAGGAGTGTTAAGAGAGCCTTGGTGGAGTTAATTTGGATTAACTGCCTTGGCGCCCAATAGGAGACATTTTCACAGTAGGCTTTATCTTCAGTGTGGATGTATCTGAGCAAACGCCAGACCTGATGACTGGGAGTTACCTCCTGCCTCTGCTGCTTATTGCACGTCTGCCTTGGACTGACACAAGGCTTGATGTTGCACAGCTGTGACACTAACAGAGTCATTGATGGGGAGTAGTCATGGCCGTGTGCTCTGTGACTGACAGACCAAGTGGGTAGGGCTGGCACTCCCTCAATTCATCTTTACGGGTCATTATCATTTATTTTGCATGCTCTCATATACTTAAATATATGAGACATAATCGAAGGTTTTTAATTTGCGCTTTTGGCTTGTGTTGGACCAGGTAAAGCAGCTCCTCGCCCCTGAACGTCCATCCATCCTTAGCTAATGAGGCAGAGTGAGTGAGGCTTGCAGCACAAACTGACTCACTTTGCCTGGATGCTCTCCTGTGAAATGCCCACCGTTACTTTCACCTGCATTCATCCCTCACAGGGTTAGGGTGCCTGTTTGAATATGGTGGTGCGCTGGACTGTTTACGGGTTGCTATTTTAGAAGGTGCCTCCCTGAATTTGTCATTATTTTGATCAGTGATGCTTCAACTGCTAGACTGGTGCTGCTGGTACATAAATTTAGTATTTCCTTATAAAGTTGAGTGTTTTAGCAAACAGTTGTCAATTTACACATCCCACAGACACTAAGCTACCTTAGCATTTATGTTGGAGTTATTTGGTTATTTAATTAGAAAAGCTCAATATTCTTCTCTCTTTTTAGTTCCAGTTTGGTCTCCCAAATTCTGAGGGAAATATTTTCCTGTTTAGCTGCTCTAAATGCTCAATACGCACCAGGTAGTTGCTAATGTCTGTCCGGTGCAGGCAAGTTAGCCTGCAATGCTCCTGAAACACATTTTACTATTAGAGATGCACCGAACCGATACCAGGATATTATATTGACTAATTAGCTGGATCGGATATCTGATGAATGAGGACGATCCAGCATACCGATCCAGTCACTTCAATTCTGTTTGCAATGCCTGTTACGTCATCATGCAGAGTAGGGCTGTGCAATTAATCTAATTTTGCAAACACTCCCCCGCAATCCCGCTACCTTCTGTGATCATGGCAAAACCTCTACCCATCACTACCCCTCAACAATCACTGCAACCCTGCCGATCGCTCCTTGTCCTCTGGTATAAAATGTGCACAAATTGGTGACACAGTGTTGTAACAAGATTTGCAGCTATCGTTGAATAAAACCAAGTCAACAGAGCAGCGTAAACAACGATGGACAGTACTACATTAGAGGGGTGTGTCTGCTATAAGTACTTTTTATTGAAATTGAACTCCGACTGTTTATGTAATGCTTCTGTCTTGTATAACTGTGTTTTATGTGTGTATGTATTCCATTTAATCATGAGAAGCACTGAAACCTAGAAAAAATTAACAACTGCAGTATTGTTTTTTGAGAGAGAGAAATGCTGAAGAAATGCCCTAATGCAGACACACAGCAGCTAGTGATAAGCAAACACAGCAACATGCTATACTTTATGTTACATTTTAAAATATCTGTTTGCAGTGCACTTTACATGGAAGTGTTATTTATTTCTTTTTGCTACTCACATGCACTTTGTTCTTTTTTAATAAATAAAGTACATTTATATCTGTGTTAATTTGTTACCTTTTTTAAATGTTTATGTCAAGTCTGATGCCTCTCACTTACATGGTAAGGTATACATTTCATTCATTCATCAGTGGTTTCAGATCGGTATCGGGTATCGACTGATACGCTCAGCCCAGGTATTGGTATCAGGATTGGATCGGCAAAAACTGGATCGGTTTATCGCTACTTACTGTACAGACAAATGAGCTGCAACAATGCATTAATTGATTAGTTAAACAACTGTTGAGTTAATCTGCAACTATATTGATAATTTATTAACTGCTTCCAATAATATTTCAAGAAAAGTCAGAATTCTCTGATTCCTGCTTGTCAAGTGAGAATGTTTTCTGACTTGTCTACCTGATATCGTTGAAGTTTGGATAAAACAAGACATTTGAGGGTGTCATCCTGGGCTTTTGGGAAGCACTGATCAACTTTTTTCATCATTTTATAAACAAAACAACCAAACTGAAAGTTTGTTACTTGCAGCCCTAGTTCCTAATTAGATTTAACATGCATGCCAAACCTCCCGGTCCCTTTACATACATAACTCAAATGTCACATGGTTTACCTGCTGTGAAACCCAAAGTCAGTGACTGGTTCTTTTTCCCTCCCAGCTGCTCCTGTGTATGCTGATAAACAGCACTCAAGACATCTGGCAGCTCAACAGCTTCAAACCCATATCTACTGTACATTACTGTGCATGTGAAGATATAACTGACCTTTTAATACTTTGTCATCACCAGTTTCTCCCATGCTCAATTTGCTCTGGAATGTCAGGGGCAAGATGCTCTATCAGGTTGCAAATCGTTCACCCAGCATTAGTGTTGGAAAACCATTCAAGGTCTCGACCATCTGGAGCGTCTCAGTCACAAACAGGGTTCATGAGAGTGAACATTTGTATTATTCTCTGTCAGGTATACGGTATAACAGCTGTTCATTGCCTGGACTAGATAATCCAGAGATAAAAGTGTCAGAGGTAGATAAGAAGAGCAAGAGCAAGAAAGAGGAAAAGGTGCATCATGTTATCCTTAAACAAGTAAGGATAACATATACCTAAGGGGGTGTGGGGTTGTTTGTCTTATTATAAATATTAATTCATTTTAGGTTTCAGGACTTCTCTCTATTTGAATCTGTAGGAGTAATGATAGCACAATTTATATAGATATTTATAGGATGTGAATCTTGAGATTACTAGTAGTATTTTTCCATACTCTTTCTGTAAAATGATGCAGGCATGTGTGATGAATCAAGTTAATCTCTTTAGGTAATGGTTATGATTCATATTTATACATAAATTTAGTTACAGAGTAATGGGTTCATTAAAATATTGAAGAAATCTGTTGGAAATGGGATAAAACTTCAGCGCAAATGGATGATTTTAATATCGCCAGCTGGTAAAGCCTTAGTGCCTTCAGTGAGAGATTCAAGAGGTTGATTAAAATGTTATAAAATATGAAAATGTAAAAATGGTTTTAGAAGTGGTGGGATATCTGCAGGAGGACTGTTTTTGACCCCTTTAGAACTGAAATTTTAACTGTTGTTTTAGCCACCGGTTTCCTCAGAGGACATTTTTCTCCTGTTGAACTTGGAACAGACCTCGGCATATTTCTGGAAGAAAAATAAATTGGATGTATGTTATTGAAGAAGTAATGTCGTGTGGGTCATTATGCTCTGTCACAGAAAGGGGGGTTATGTGTGTTTTTTTGCATTTTAAGATGTAGCATTAGTTATGTTAACGTTTAGGCAATATCTCAGTGATTTAAGTTGTCCCCGTTTGCAGGCCCAGTCTTTCTACATATGAAGGAAATGTGTTTTTCTTTCACTCTATTGCATTCTGGATGATGGTAATGAAGACAAAGCCGCAGTCAACATGTCATCTAACACCAGTGATGTATTTGTCCCTCAGGAAAAATAAACTGTTCTTCAAGGACTCAGAATAGTGGGAATCATGCAGCGTACAGTGACAGTCCTTCAGTGTTTGCTTGACACTTGAAATGCCACTGAAACTCTCTCTGCAGATATTTGTTATTTGACCTTTAAATATGACACCCCCTCAAGTCTAATCAGTGCTTTTTGTTGCAAAGCATTGTGGGGGTGAGATTCATCACTCGCCCCAGGTTGTCTCACCACTTGGTCAGAGGTGTGTGAGTCTGGGTGATGTGTATGGATGTGATGATGGACGTCTGACTGTCGTCCCTGTCTGGAGGTTAAAGGGATAGTTCAGGATTTTGGACATAGGGCCTCATTTTCAAATGAGTCGGAGTGTTGAAGACGTGTGGAGACAGTTTTCAAGAAATTTCATTCAGTCCTTCTAGCTGCAGAGTTCACTGGTGCTATGCTAATGCAGGTCAATGGTTCTAGTTTAGCCTGTCATTAAAAACAGTCTTATCCACTCCACAGTGCACCCGAGGCAAATCAGTTATAACGCCAGACTATTGATGTAAATGTCTGTGTTGATAGAATAATTTTAGACATAAAACTAACCTTGTATTTTGAAGGCAGCAGTGGCGTACTTCACTTCCTGGTAGTAAGTTTGACAGCGGCAGACTGATATCACCTAACAGCTAGGTTACCAGATCTATAATAGTTTGTTTACATGCAGCTGTCATGGATAGATGACATAGAGGATACAAAGAAGCCTGTTCTTCTGAAGACCAGTTTCAGCCACATTTGGACGACTTTCCGATGCCTTTGAAGACGACAATGAGCAATTTTTCTCCAATGGACTGTACCGTACACAGACGAAGAGCTGAAAGAGATGGATGCTAAAAGTGAAGAAGCTGCTGATATCAGTCCACAGAACTATGTGGACTGATATCAGCAGCTGAGACATAAATCCTTCAAAATGCAAGGTTAGTTTTATGTCTAAAATTATTCTATCAACACAGACATTTACATCAATAGTCTGGCGTTATAACTGATTTGTCTCAGGTGCACTGTGGAGTGGATAAGACTGTATTTAATGGCAGACTAAACTAGAACCATTGACTTACATTAGCCTAGCACCAGTGAACTCTGCAGCTAGAAGGACTGAATGAAATTTGATGAAAACTGTCTCCACACGTCTTCAACACTCCGGCTCACTTGGAAATGAGGCCCTATGTCCAAAATCCTGAACTACCACTTTAAAGACATAGCAAGATGGTCACATTAAATTGCAATAATGATATAAATCAGCATATTTACAGATATGCACGGATTAGTTCAGGTAGTTCTTTACTTTTACTAATGTTGTTGTCATGGCTCTCATTTGCTGTGTGATGTTCTGTATTTTTTTTGTCTGTATGAAGACCAAACCACGTAGGCCTGTGTAGCCAAGGCTTGAAGTTGATTCTCACAGTACACTGCTGCTCCACACTATGTAGTCACTACAGAGAAAGAGCAGGACAAGATGTAACCAGCAGAACACTGTATCACTGAACACTGTGGTCAGTTTTCAGTTTTGGATTTTGCTTCCCTGACATGAGGTTAACAAGTCAAACTAGCGGGCAGAAAATGTTCGAAATACACATTGAGGTTATTACTTTGTCTGTTTGCTTTCTTCATTAGAGTGCCTCATTTGCATATTGAAATATGGATTTTCAAAAATTCAAAAGATAACTTGTTGTAACACCAAACAACTGTCCTAATGTTAAGTGAAGAACTGGGGGAGATTCACGAGGATATCTATTAGTTATCTGTGTTACCCCTTTCAGCTGCAGTGTCTTTAAAATGGAGTTTTACAATCCATATCTTTAAAGGCCATTTTCTCAAAACTAATTTTCTCTCATGCTCTGAGCCAAAAATCTCCACTTCAGCAGTAGTTACATCCACTGAACTTTCCAGTGCCATTCCTGTCAGTGTTCTGAAGGACAGGGTTTCTTCATATAGTACATGTTAATACCCTGATTTATACAACGTGTTCTCAAAACCAGTGTTGTGCTCGGTACTGAAAAATAGTAACTAGTTACAGTTACTAGTTACTGCATTCAAAAATTACTGATTACTTACATCAAAAAGTAATGTGTTACACGATCGCCATCAGAGAGCAAAACAGAATCTGGACAAAAAGTGGTGATGTTGGTGAAACTGTCCTCTACCTCTGATAAAACAAGAATGGAACAAGGTAAAAACAGACATTTTTCATGATGAAATAGAGAGTCTCTTCTTTTATTTGAGCTCTTCTGTGTTTTCAGAGTCATAGTACAAAACATTCTGTGCATCATGAAAACTGACTCAAATAGGCCAAAAATGCTGGCACAAGGCACTTTCTGTTTTAAAAAAACAGCTGGCACTCAGTGAGTTAAACGTTACATTTGATCCAAATGATCAAATATTGTCCTAATGTAAATGACTAACTGGGGAAATCTCCATCATCACATGCATTATCTCCCATATTCCACCACTGCAAATAATCCTCCACAAGCACTCTGTTTAGACACAGGCGTGACCTGTTTTTTATGATTAATGTCTTGACTTGGAGCAAATGGGGGGACTAAACCTTGTCACATTTTAGCTGCATGTAAGTGGGTTGTCATATTATGTGTGTTTGTAGCACACATGCTATTGCACGTGCTGCAGTGCTCTCTGCTGTGTGTTTCCCCACACCTATAGAGATATTGTAGATATTTGTTCACAGATGAGTGAACGCTGCGAGCCAATGAATGAGCGAACGAGTTAGTCGAGTGTGTGGGTGAGCAAACGAGACGGTGTCTGAGTGAGTGTGTGTGAGTGATTCATTAATATTGATGCAGTGTGTTTCCTCTCAGCGTTACTGTAAAGTGTTGCTGCAATGTGTTTAATGCTGTCTGGCAGCCAAAGGTGTGCTATCCGCTATAACAGAGCGTGTTGTTGCAGTAACACTGTGAGTAGCCGCTCGGCCCACAGCTCTTCGTCTCACTCCATGCTGCAGTGATCTCCGCTCACACTCCTCCTCCTCTCCTTTGAGATGCTCAGCTTTTTTTCGGCCTCCGGGAGATCTTTGCTGTGGTTGACGGGGCAGGAGGAGCAGCAGCCAGGGCAGAGCCTCGTTCCAGTACCTGACTCCTGCAGCTCTAATGCAGCCTTCCTGACGCTGGCACAGGGAATTTACTTCATTTCTGCTTGATATGTAAAGTGGTCTGGTGGAGTGCCAAACTATATTTCAGTGGTCTTCACTCTAAGATGTGTCCTGTTTTTCTCACTTAAAGCATTCACTCTGCTGCTGTGAATATATATATATACAGTATATATATATATATATATATATATATATATATATATATATATATATATACACACACACATATATATATGTGTGTGTATATATATATATATATATATATATATATATATATATATATATATATATATATATATATATATACACACACATATATATATGTGTGTGTGTATATATATACATATATATATATATATATATATATATATATATATATATATATATATATATATATATAGTACATTTCTGCAGCGGCACATGTAGGTTTTCTTATCCTATTATTATTTTTGGCATTTTCACCCCAAGCAAGGTCCATGTTGAATCACCGGGTCTATGTATGGAGAGGGAGAGAGACCCCTGGACAGAGAAAATCACCTATTTTACATTTAAAATATTTTCTGCCAGGGAACTGAACATACTGCAAAAAGGGGTGTCTAAAAACAAGACCAAAACAAAAAAAGTCCTCAAAACAAATAGAACTACCTGTCCATGCAGAAAGATAATTTCACTTGACAAGATTTCTTGAATAAAGATTGTTAAATCTAGAAATAATATGCATAAGAAGGCTTAGAGCTCTCTGTGGTACATTTGTAAGTTGTGATATTGGGCTAGACATATAAAACTGACTAAACTTGAAAACAAAAAGACCATGCACTGCCAAAGGGCTGCTTCAAGACTAAAACACATTTTTTAAAAATAACATGGAAGTAGTAGCAATATTCACCCCCAACTTTGTTGGTCTTTACATCAAGATTCCTCTTAAAAGCACATCTTGATTAGCTTTGACATGGTAATGAATGTTTTGAGAGAGGGGATCTCATATATATTCCTTTCATCCTCTCAGGTCTTTGCTGGATCACACACTTAGTGTGTTGGGTATGATCAGGGGGAAGACCTCTGAGTAGCTGGGAGTATTCAAACATGCTCCCTCCATCTCTAGAGGTCTCTGTGGTGCAGAGGAGAAGCCGCCAAACCTGGAAATATGAACCGCGGCCTCCTCTGGCTCTTTTAAGCTCTGCCTGGGCTCACACAGATCCATTTGCTTGGGCTTGCTTCATAAAAATCTGTTACCAGTCCAGCACTGTGTGTTTTCACCTTGTTTTTTTTTTTTTATGGTTTGCGTCCTCAGCTTGGGGCAGCGCAGCGAGGACAAAGCAAAGCACTGCCTTTTCCTTGTACTGTATTGAACTTGGCGCACAAGAGTGCAAAATGTGAAGCTGGAGACACTAAAGCTGTGTGTGGTGGGGGGTTGAGAGAGTGTATTCCATCCAAAAGCATAAAAAATATGGCAATGTCAGATGTAGGCAACATGCAGAAATGGAGAAACGCTCTTTATTTTCCACACTGCAGGAGCCAGTTTAACACAGCGTCACAGTAGCAAGATGAAGCTGACTAATTACATGAGCTCCAACAATTAGCACCTCTCTGTTTAACCCAGCCATGATGCAGCAGCAGAAGAGGAAATCAGAGCTGCTTCTCTGCCTGCATGTCGAGTGTTTTCACACCCATAGAGGGCAGCTGCTCTCCACAATCCCTCCTCTCTGCCTGACACAGTAACACACAGCGATATAACAAGTTACAGAGGTGGTGACCAACCTGGCAAAGCGCTCAGAGAGAGTCCATCTCTCCTGTGTTGTTCATGGCCTCAGCCCATTGGAGTGTATGTGGAGCAGCGTGCCAGTCTCTAATGAAGTCAGGCATCTGCCAGAGACAATACGCAGGCTTGTTTTGATGCTGAGCTCTCTTATGCTAACATTGTATTTCCCTCTGTCTCCCTCTCTCTGAATCCTCCCTCACTTAAAAGCTCCTTAAAAGCCACCAACATCACTGAGCTTGCAATGCAGAAGACCTGCCCTTGATTACCACTGCCTTAAATGACCAGTGGCAATGAATCATCAAGGTCTGTCCCCAGGATTCAAAGCAGGCTGAAAAACAAATGGCAGCTGAGCTGTTGTTCTCTGGCAACACAGTGGGTTTGAGGAAAAAAGACTGTTGTGGTTGTAATATGTTTTTGTCAAGCAGTCGCAGCAGAGAGGAGAGAGATGGAGCGAGAGCTGGCATGAAATCAGCCCTCTGTAGCTGTAGTCAGAGTCTCTGCACACACTGGACTGTAATAAACCAAACAATGTCACATTAACACTTGAGGTCCGTCATTAACGGGCCCAGCTTTGGCCAGCAGATGACATCATGCACATTTGCATGCGCACACTGAAAACGCCCACCGTCTCCCCACTGTTCAATTCCACTGCTGATAATTATAACCGTTATCTGTTGCCTCTGAAAAATTATCGAGCTTGTCAGTACCCATTAATTTACTCTGTATCATAAATTAAGTGTGTTTTATCCCCGTCTTTCTGGAATAAATGGAGGCTGTTTTTTTTTTTTGTTTTTTTTT
This sequence comes from Synanceia verrucosa, assembly GCA_029721515.1. Lineage (NCBI taxonomy): Eukaryota > Metazoa > Chordata > Actinopteri > Perciformes > Synanceiidae > Synanceia > Synanceia verrucosa. The sequence goes on along the minus strand of CM056551.1, from coordinate 7,496,999 downwards.
TTTTTTACAGAGGCTAAGTCTGCTTTACTGTACCACGCATCACACATGGCAGACTTTTGTTCTGCTTCCCCGTTGTTTAAAAGCCTGGAGAAAATGAGTTGGAGATAAATTAGCCACAGTCTGATGTGTGCGCAGCTCTGAACTGGAATGAGGATGGTGTCATCTAAGCTGAGCTTTGGAGCTGTGGGTTTACATGCAAATCCCTTCGTAACCACAAAAAACAGAGTCTATTTTATGATCTATGTACTGGAAAATGTTAACTGTGTTAGCCCGTTTTTGCCATGTGATGTTGTTCAAAACCTAATCTGTAGGCAGCATTCATTAGCAACCAGTCCCATACTACCGTCACTCTATGTCCGCCTGTTGCTACGACATGATTTGCACTCAAGCTAAAATGAATAATATACCTCAAATCAGCCAGCGAACAGCAGGAGAACCATGTGGCTACCAACAGGGTGGGGAAACAACATGATTTATAGGCTCTTATTGTGTATTGTACTCAGGTGCTGCATTGTGCATCCATCCACATCCATCTCTGACAATAGCTGTCAATCAAACGCTAATGCTCACTTCCTGTAAGTGCTCGGGCAGGGAGGAGGGGACGACAATGGTGACCTTTTGTAACCTCAAAAGTGCACACACTGTTTAGCACATCAGGACAACTCAATATTGGTGTACTTGCTATGACACCTGCATCGGAGGGGGTCAGAGGTCCACCACAGACAAGCACCTATAGAGCTTATAGAAATTCAGTGACTCACTCAAGGACAGTTTAGCACATTGCATTAAATTTTTAAGTTATGTGAAAAAAATATAATTTGTTCTTCTAATGTCACCAAATGTAATTTTGATTAAATGTCCCTTGTTGTGTAAACCTTTGTCTCAGTTTGGTTACTTTATTCAAGTGCTTAGAGTAGGTGTGCGAACTTGAAAATCTCAGCTTAATTAAAATACGTTGCGTGTTTGAACTAAATTCGTTAATTTATTGAACTTATGTTCTTTGAACTTAAACATTAATTTCAACATAACTAATGTGGGGATGTTGTGTTACGTTTGTCTTTGTCCATTTTGTAAGTCCATTGTCAGAATTTATTTAATTTATTTGTATTTATTTTGACCTTGACATTTAAAATCAGGCTTAAAAAGACCAAATTCTGATAGAATGGAATATATGAGTTCAATGATACAGTGATTTCAATCATACAAACAAACAACAAGAACAATATGAGTCACAGTAAAATAATAACTGTCTTTGGCAAGAAATATGAGAACAACCAAGTGACATCCAGCTAGTAACATTTATTGGTACACATACGTATAACAAACAGGTAAAAACATTTCTCAGTGCCTGATGGATATTCATACTGACTGTAATAAGTTTAGTGTGATCTCTTTAATAACTAATCTCAGTTGTGTGGATGTCATCTCATTGTACTGAATATAGACTGGTATATTACATAAATATTTGAAAGAGAAAGCACAGTACAAAAGAGCCAATGTTATATTCCAGCTGTGTGTGTTTAATACCTGCCTGCAAACCAAAACAATGAAGTTTAGGAACCTTTGGAGCCACTGTGGCTTGCTACTTTCATTTTAAATGAATGGACGTGCCTGTGAAATGTCACCATTTCAAATGCTCATGTGACCTGACCTTAACCTCAACAAGAACAGACCCCTCTAGCATGGTGAGTGCCAAATATTTGACCATACAACCAATTTATAAACACAGGCTTCGTTTGGTTTGATAGTTTGTGACCAGTCCTGCAGGATTGGGATGGATAAACAAGCACCGGAGAGAAGGAGAGTGTTGATGCTGTTTGACAGCAGCACAGACAGTCTGCCATGAAACTCCCTCCTGAGGGAGACGCACAAGGAAGTCCACTCCTGCTCCCCAAATCCCTATCAGTGCACTTATCCTGTCCTGTATCATGTCCTTCTCTCTTCTTTCCCATTGTTGTTTCTTTCAATCTTTCTCGTCCATTATTCCTGCCTCCACCATCCCACCGTCCTATCTCTTCTCACTCTGGGTCTCCTCCTCTGGCAGTCTGCAGAAACCATTTAAATTGGATGTAATGCACGTGGCTGTCGATGCCAACAAAAAGTGAAAGACGTGATATTTATTTCTCCGTCTGCAAACAGACAAAAGGTGTCACATCTTGGTGGTTGTGGGGAGATGTTGGGCTATTAGTGAGCCACAGTGAATGGAATAAACAGTCTAGTGTGTGTGTGTCTCATTATCTGAGCAATGTGATATGATTTGTGGTTTGACAGCCACTGCAAAATATCATGTACCATACATTACGCTACAGTTTGGTCTGCTTTGCTATAGCGGCAAAGGAAGACATTGTTGAAAGTGTAAAACTTCACAGCTCACTTTGAGCCCCTTGGCCCATTTTCTGTTTAACTCTGCCATCTTCCTTTTCCTGTGTTCTCTCCTTGCTTCCATCTACACATCCACAAAGGCTACCAAAACCCCCCAAAAAAACCCACAAAGCATTATATCATTTGATGAGCACGGCAGCGTCTGCCCGTTTATCCACCTGCTGCAGCACAGAGCTGATATGATTCAGCACAATGTGGTTTGTTTACCTTTATGTAATAGTCTGGGCTATTTATGCAGCTTCAACTTCGGATGCTGCCACTCTGAATACCAATCTCCTCTGTAGCTTTGCAGCGCCGCTGCCTTTGCACTGGTATTTACTGCTACTGGATGGGTCCCAGACTCAGATATACGGCTGAACGCTTAAATAGATGTCAGAGGAGGTCTGCACTTGCACTTTCTGTTGGCAGATTATTGTGTAACTTTGTTGGGTGTGAACGGAGAGGTGAGGGGCTAAGGATGTAAATGGACGGAAAAGCACTGAATGTGCAAAAAGTATGTGGGACATGATATAGAGTTGCAGCCCTTTTTTTGTGCAGTTTAAAAATCTAACTCACCTGCTTCTCTTTTGTGACAAGTACAGAATTTGTGAGGGAAGTGAATAAAGAGAAATGGCTTTTACCTGAATTCCTCTCATCTTTACAGGATGTAGTATTTTGAATGTTTTATATGTTTGCAGTGCGTCCAAGTGTTCAAATTCCAATCAGCAGGGGCGACATGGCAATTAAAGAGCTTAAATGTAGGAAGCCAGACAGACTGGAAGCAAAGGGAAGTGTGTGTGTGTGTGTGTGTGTGTGTGTTTACACAAACTCTGGGACAATACAGTTGATTTTTGTTTGCATTTTTTCAGTGTCACAGATTGGGGGTTGGGGCGGGGAAGAGATTCCACAGAGCATTAAGTCTGACTGAATGGGTTTTTATTCTGTCATAGCATGCTGCGCTCCAGTTTTCATAACAGCCTTGAATCACCATTTCCATTTCTCTAATTCTCTCCATCTTTTGTTGCAGGCAGCAGACTTGGCAACTATTGTTTGACACGTTGCTTGCGCCAGAGAAAGCTGTGTTTGTGTGTGCATGTGTGGGAGAAGTGCGGCAGGCTAATCCATAAGCCATAATAGACTGCTGCTGCTTTTAATGCAATATCAAGTGGAAGTGTCCACTTTCCTCTTTGTCTGTATTCATCAGATTGGAGGTTTAATAGAAATCCGAGTGTGACTTTTTCATTTAGCTCCTGTTGGATTGATTTTAAAGAAAGTAAAAGTATTATTCTTAAGACAATCGTGCATTTTATGTTTGTACCACATGTTGGGATTCATGAGGTCCCTAGAGTCAAGAAACTATGCATAAAGAACAATGTTAATTTAAGCAGAGGAAAACGAAATGAGTGTTTTGAGGATTTTTTGCAACAGCAGCAATAAGCTTCTTATTAATCTGTGCGCCCAAGATAAATTAATATTTAATGTCTGAGGAAGGAGCAGGAGACAATAGGTCATAATGTCAAATGCAGACGTACCTGTATTAATGTTCTGTTCTATAGTTTGAAGATTGGATCTGCGTTCTAGATTTTGGGAAAAGGGGAATCATTGCAGAAACTTTTTTTTTCACATCAAACACCATTGAATTCAGCCTTTGAGGCACTTTTACTAGTTTCCATTATGCCTCTGTTGAATTATTTTTTGAGGAAAATCAATTCCATCAAGGTGAGCTTTGGAAGAGGAGCTTTAGTATTAACATTCATAGGAATATCAATCAGCCAGCCGCTGTGAGTGGGTGAAAAGACGAAGGAACAAAAGTTCTGAGGTTTTTTTTTCTGTCTCCCCAGAGGGGCTTTAATTCTGGTTGTTTCTCGACACAGAAATCCAGTAAGACCCCCTCCTCCACCCCCTCTCCCCCACCCTCACTATCCCTTGATCCCATTAGCAGCGAACTCCTGGGACCTCTGATCAACCATGCAAGGTCACTGAGTCATTGACAGCAAAAGACTCAGGCTAAAACACTCCTCTCTTATGCAGCAAAGGTCCGACAGCCTTTAGATAAATGATGATATGAAGTTCTGGAGGCTGATTTTGTAGGCAAATAATGCAAAATGAAATGAACAGTTCAGCATTTTGGGAAAATGATTATTTGCTTTCTTGACTAGAGTTATATGCAGAAGTAAATATCACTCTCTTTTTCTGTGTGCTAAATACAGTGAGCGACACTAAGGTCTGAAAAGTGAAACCTTAAACTTGCATTTTGTCCTAATTGCCAGCAGGGGACGACTCCTCTGGTTGCTGTACGTCTTGTTTATGATGCTTGCTTAGACACATTACCAAAAAAGATTCAAATAAACCATAAAGCAGGGGATACTTTAGGACATGTATGGCTACCTGGTCACTGACTCTGTCACAGCATTGTACGGTCTAGGAGGTGTCTGCGTTTTCATCTTAAAACGTTAACCCTTTCACAGTGTGTTTTCACTTCATAAGTGAAGTCAGCCCCAGGTGTGAATGCTTTTAAAAGCAGGTTAAAAACTTGTCTCATGCTTATGATTTAGGCATTTTAAAATCATTTTTTAAACTGTATGTTCTTTAAGCAATTTTAGTAAATGTTCTTTGCTAAATGTAAACGTTTAAATGTTGTATATCAATCATGTGAAGCACATCGAGTTACCTGGTGTAGAAAATATATAATAATATATAATAAAAGCTGCCTTGCGTTGCCTTCATGAAGTTAAATACAACTGTTTTGGTCACCTAAACGTTTGGTTGTACTGAGCGCCACCCTCTCATATCGCTTCTGATTACGAATAACCAAGATGGTGACAGCCAAAAACATATTTAAGTAGGCTAGCTGAGTTTAGTTTTAGCTAAGAATGAAAGGAGATACCTAGCACTGATTTAGATATTAGGTCTGTAACACTGCACATGTCTGTCAACTCCCTCCCTCCCTGTGTGTGTGTGTGTGTGTGTGTGAGGGGTACCATCATTGATAAAGAAGCCAGATCCCCAGCAAATGACCTCCATGTTACGTCATCTGTCTCTATCAATTACCCTCCAGCTGCTAAGTCTGAAGAGGTCTGAAGCCAAGAGCTGCAGACAGTGAGGATCATGTTGCTGAGAGGCCAGAGAAGAAGACAGTGTGCAGGTTTGAGTCCTGAGTCATATGGTGCAGTGAAGGAGGACAATGAAAGACAGTAATCAGTTTTAAGGAATTGGTGCTTTCTAGTTCTGTATTAAATAGACACAGTTTAGAAATGGCCACTGGCTCTTTGTTTGTAGTCGTCTCCACTACCTCTTGCTACCTGTGTTCCTATGGTAACAGAGACGTACTTCAGAACAGTGTTTATCTTCCAGCTCTCTCGCTGATGTGCTTTCGCAGTGAAGCCCCTGATGATGGATCAGAAATTTAAACTAAGAAACAGATAAATCTTTCTAATGATGTGCAGCGTGAAGAAATTAATTTAAAGGATCCATATGATGCTCATTTTCAGGTTTGTGCTGTAATGTTTAAAAAATCTTTTTCTCATAATGTGTGCTTGAATATGCATGTATTTACACTCTCTCTGAAATACACATTATTAGTGCTTTTCAACAGCATTGCAGCTTAGTTGCGTTGCTAGTCCGGCACAGTTTTGGTCCATGTTTACTTCCTGTCAGCTGATGTCATTCACATACTCTGCAACCAGAAATAACCAGGGACAGAATGTGACTGAAATTATCTAAATATTGTAGATTGTGGAAAAGTGGACAGAAAACCTGACAGCTTGTTTCATATGCTCAGTTTGTGTATAGGGGCTGTGTGTTTCTGGGACCTTTGAGTCAGTTGATTGGCATGTTGTCACTGGCTGTGGGTGCATATAAGAATGCTTTTATTGATGTCAGACATGATTTTTAAGGTTTTTAACGTTTTATGAAGCATTTGATTTTCTCTTTTCTGGGATACACAGATCAGTTTGCAGTCTTTCATCATCAGTCAGAGGAGGCAGGCCAATCTACTGAAACATGCCCCCATTAAGCCAGCCAGAACATGATCCTGCTGCCTGCCTTCCCTTCTTCCTATATTAGCTTCCTCAGCTTTTGTTCCACAGCAAATGAACAGCCATGTGCAGCACGGTGTCTTTATACTTAAGCTACTGTAGAGCTACATCCAGTAATCCAGTAATAAGGTGATTCCAGTAATTTGTTACTGTCCTCTAAGTAACCTTGCTCCGCAGACCCACAAATTAGATCTGAAAAATGAATCCCAGTCCTCGTTCTAAACTCGGTGTTGTGCTGTAGTGAATGTATAGGTTGTTCTGGTCCAGTGCTCCATGACTACTGAATCCAGGTCCTGCCTCGTCTTGAGGCTGTTCCTGTTTGTCTTCTTAACCTGCCCTCTCGTCTCTATTTCAGCCTCAGATACGCTTAAGTCCAGGTTCTCTGTCAGACCAGCAGGAGATGTTTCTGCCTGGTCGCTTTCCAGGTGCCCAACAGACTGTAACCGAGGCTCAGGCTTGGGAGTGGAGGCTGCTGCTGCTGGTGGTGGGGGGCTGCTCAAGATGGAGGAGCAGGCGTGGCAGGCCGGCTCCTCCAAGCCCTCAGAGCTCCGTCTGGACTGTGGGGGGGGCCGTCATTTAGGAGTGCAGGGCCTGAGCGGAGGAGCAAATTGCTTTTTAATCGATCATATTCCCAGTAAAAGCCACTCCCAGCAACCACTTGCCTACTTTCCATTCTATTTATGGAAGCTGCCTCTGTGTGTGTGTGTGTGTGTGTGTGTGTGTGTGTGTGTGTGTGAGAGACACCGAAAAAGAGACAGCAGGGGGGCGTTTTGTTGACCACTTCAAGTCAGTAAAAAGAGAATCCTGTTTACCACTCTTCTGTTAAGTCGAGCTTCGGGTATGGATGCATTTTTGCTCATTAAACTCAAAGTACAACAAGGACCTTGCGATACTCACGTGGTTAAAGATGACATGAAGGCAGATAGCATGCTGTTGCTTTGTGTCTGTTGACAACTGTGATTCCAGGGCAGTAAAACACAAGCGTCAGACACATGCTCTATTAACGACACAAAGGAAAAACCCTCCCCACCATTAAACACCAGCGAGCTGCAGTCAAACATGTCATGTTGCGTTCATAGAAGCCCAACAAGCACCAACTTCCTCACATCTATTTTCAGTCTGATGCCCAGTGTTGAGTCTCACACTAACAGGCGCTACTGTGAAGCGTGCATGGTAATAAATTATGACTCAGCCCAATGCTGCCTCTGATTGTTGGATCCATTTTCTAAGATGCTGTTGTTCCTGACTAATCTGCCCCTCGGGGCTCTTTAAAAGGTAGTTCAGGTCTGTTCGCTTGAACTGTGGAACAGTTTTTTGTTCTTTAACAAAGCTTTGAATCATCCCCCTTTTTTGTAAAAAAAAAAAAAAAAAGATTAAGCACACCAGTGTCACATAACAGATCCTGCAGAATGAACAATATACCACTGAAAGAGGCCGTCACTTACAAGCACTCCTGTCAGTTTTACTTTTGCAGGCCTCCCAGCCATTATAAGGCAGGTTTTTACTTTCCTTCCTCTGCAGTGCACCAGATAATGTATGACTGTTTAATACGACTTAGTAGAAGTCACAAAGATGGGACTGAAATTAAAGGATAGCTCAGTACCGGAATCTCTCATAATCAATTTTAACCTTTTTTCTGTGACTCTGAGAGACTGAAACCGCCATATTTCATTTCATTATTATGCATGTCTGCAACGCCTGCCGTCTCCACTCTCCTGATTGTGGCATTTCACAGTTGTGTAGGAGTGAGGAGGGAGAGAGGAAGGATGGAGAGCTATGTCAGGTCCTGCGTCCTCTCTGGCAGGATCTTGTTGTGTTCACTCCAAACAGGACATGAGTCTCACCGCTCCTCATACAACCACTCACTGCTGAGGTTCTCTGTTCTTTACCACTCATCCTCCCATGCTGGGTGTGTATATTCTACTATAAAATACAAAATAAATTATGAATCTGATCGCTGCCAGTCAGTAGCGTCAGCCTCTGAAGTGCCGGAGCTTCTCTCTGAACAGTGTTATATATGTGAAGCACTTTGCTCTGTGAAGGGAGCTATAGCTGACCACATACACTTTGCTTTCTTACTCAGCAGCTTCAGGGTGTCTGTGAAATGTGCAGTGAAACCTGCCTCACCCTGCCTTAAGCCAACAGCAGAACAATTAACTGGCTTAACTAAATAAAAGCGATAGCTTTGATTCACTGCCATTAAAATAGATTCCAGTGTGGAGAAAAAAAAAAAAAAAAATGTATCCTGATGCTTCATGGAAGTTTCTCAAACAGCACCTGCAGTGTTTCCAAACACACAGATTAGAGTGAACCTGCTTCCAGCTTAAATGAATTTGAATTATTGTTATAGTTTGCTCATTGAGGGCTTGAGAGTGTTAAATTTGGGTCACTCTTTAAATGTAGATGTTGCAGCAACGTGGAGTGCATTCTAAGATGATGAGTCAATAAATGGTGATCTATTAGACTAATGCTGTGAAGGAAAACTGCAGGTGAACGCTTTTTCAAATGATCTCTCTCTCACTGACTAGACTGCGAAGGAGCTGTTTGTTTTCTCTGCTATTCATGACTATTTCTGCTTTTGATATATACTATTGCAATAAAAAGACTTAATCAAATTGTATTGTTAAATTCCTGACTCGTATATTATATTTGATAAATGTAGTAGGAAACTACTAACTAGTTATATAATTTTCTCTGCTGGGTTTTTGGACTGCACACCAAATAGCAGAAAAGAAAACTTCTCAAAGTCTTTGTCATTATATGATCATGCCTGTATGCTTTCTTACATTAGTACAGCTGGTATCCTTCTATTATAGCCTATTTATGTGTTACATGTAGGCATATTTTCTGTCCTGCTAAGAGGTAGATAGCAGAGAGAAGATACTTCTTTCATGTCTGTTAAATGTGATGGTCCAGCCAGCAGATGGCTAACGTAGCTCAGCACAAATACTGGAAACTTCTAGACCAGCCGCTTTCTTGACAGGGACCAGTTGCCAGGCAACCGGCAGAGACTCCAGGAAGATACTGGTCCCACTTCCTTTTGGACAGAACCAGACTCGCTGTTTCCCTCTGTTTCCACTCTCTTTTAATGTCAGTCTTCTATCATTCAGCAAGAAAACGAAAACTGCACCTTTCCCAAAACGTCAAACATGCTTTTAATGCATATATTTGCTGGAATTACACAGAAGTCTTAAATGTCTCTCTTTGTTTTTTTTTTGTTTTTTTTTTCAGGTGTAGCGTCTCAAAGGTCATGGCTGTGGTGTGATAAATGTCAAACTGTCCTGATATTTGTATGGGTCTTTCTCCTCAGCCAAAGGTGAGTTCTTTCTCCTCTTAGACAGGGGTATTATAGTTTACTGTTACCAGTGGATTCATGTATTGGGGGCTGCACTGATTCCTAGATCTATGCACTGGTCAGACTTGTTCTTAAATGCTCCTGCAGACATGTCAGTAAGAGCTGTTAAAGACAGAGTATTGACAACATTAAATATACAAACACTTGATATGACTAATACCTCTTTTCCACGATTGAAAATGCAGTGAATAAGTTAGTCTTTGTGTTGTTAAGTCCCCGTTTACATCCATAAAACACTAGACAGAAATAGTAAAAAAAAAAAAAAAATAGTCTCCACTGTTTTCTTTTTTTTATATTTTGGGGTTTCTTACACAGATACTAAACAACTCCTTTACAGCAACTATCCCAGGTTGCTCTTGCTTTCACCATCTACCAAAGTATTGATGTGCTTTTCAAGAGGGAAAGTTTTGTTGCCACCTGACAAACAATTCAGACCTTGATGTTGGTTGCCCAGGAGCTGTAAACTGAAGTTAAACCTATCTGTGGAAATGCTGTTTCCAAAAAAAAAAAAAAAATCAGTGAAACAGTCAGCCTCTTCTTTGGCCACTTTGACAAGAGGAGTCTCTTTAGCCGCTGATTTACAGGAATGCTGAGCTAAATCTTGTTGCTGGCAGCCTAAACCGGTCATTTGCGTCGTTTGGCTGACAGAAAAGTGGATGCTGACTCCAGGTCATGTTTTGTTTCCGTCTCAGTCTTGTACTTTTTTGTTTAATGGGACTGAGCTACTGTGCTGGCTGTTCTTCAGGGAGCAGTACATCACCAGAGCTGCATCTGCGCACCTCAACCAGGAGTTACGGCCTGGCCTCGGATGACATATCAGCTTTAAGACTTGTCATGAGGGGAAGATTTAAAGATTTGAAAAAAAGAATTCACACCAATCGCTGAAGACAGTGAGGCTCAGACATTGAAAGCAGTTATTGAAAGCAGTGGTATGGGAAATTAACCGAACTCAACCACCTCCCTCTGGCCACAATGCTCCTCCTGGTTGGTGCCTTCTGTCCTTGTCCCCTGAGACTGATTCCCCCTGGAAAGGTAATAAATGACCGTCTGTGGATGACTTTAAGAGAGATCAAATCACAGAGACACACTCTGTTGGTCCTGAACCATCCGACTGATCAACCTGGCCTTGTTTGACAATTAGAGGCTGTGCAAATTATTTTATTACAGTTTTCTGAGGCGTGATTTTCAGCAACATCTATATTAAGCAGAGCAGTTTTATAATTTATGATTGGTCATTTATAAAATCAATGATAATATAGTGCTCCATGTGACCTTTGAACCCTTGTTGCTAACAGCCAACACACAGCTGCTGTTTATGTTTAAGTGTTGTACGTGTGATCATGGCTGAATGACACCGTACTCAGGCAGATTTTCCTCTTTAAATACCAAGCTCAGTGTGCCCTTTCTCAACAAAACTTCAGCTCTGTGAAATGTTCATCAGCGATCAGGGATCAGCAGGTTCAGCTTGTAACCATTACCTAGTAAGTGCTAGCTGGAGAAGGTTAAGTGCACCGACAGTGCCGTTATGTCCCCCGCCTCTAAAACCAAGGTGATTCTTATCCCTGAGTCCTTGGCCCTCCAAAATGGTATTGATTTAATTAACTCTCTGGAGCCTCAATAAAAAAAGGGCCTTTTTTTTTTTTTTTAATAATATGGGAATATTAATGTAATGGCAAGGGGCCAATTATGACTGACTGTCACTGTGCGTGCATGCATTGTGTGGACTAATATGACCTCTCCAAAACTAAACATACAGTTGAAACTGAAAATATGGAAAGCTAAGCACTTCAGAGCATTAATATAGAAGTTTATAACTCGTTGCCATGTAAGGATAGTATAATATCTACCTGAGCAGAGAAGGAAGTCACTCCTCCTCTGTGTGTGTTGTAATCAGAGCTGCTCTGTGCTTTATTGACATCTCTACATACAGTACATCTCTGCATTGCTCTCATATGTCATCATATATCACACTTAGTTCAGTCAGCACATTTTATACTCAGCACCATTTCAGTGGTGACTAAACTTATATATAGTTATCTCTGTAGACAGTGTTGTATGGAGCATTGTGACACTAACAGCAGCTGGCCAGTAACTAGGATATTTCAGCTCCCACTGGGGTCACCCTCGTTGTTCTGTTTGGGATAAAAGTGTTCATGACATGCATTATCAGTTGGCCCAGCTCTGTCAGCTGAATGGAAATTCAAATTGTTCCAAAAAGTTTTGAAGCTACTTTTCCTGAAAGTGGTGTTGAATGTGCAGAGGCAGCCTCAGCCAGGACACAGCCTGTCTCGAACGGCCAAATGGGCCCATGGCCATGACTTTCTCACTGATGATCTACTTTATTCTCTTTTCCTCTCGTTCACTCTCACCTCTGAGAAGCCGCTGTCTTGTTTCCATTTGAAGGAAGAGGGACCGCTGGCCCACAGCCCAGTGAACTGCAATGGCCTGTTTTCCAAATAATTACGAGAGAATAGAATTTTATTTTTGTTCCCTTCCTTTACATTTTTTAACATGATTAATAAGCACAATCCCAACAAATAATTGCTACCAAGTGATATTTAGGCCATGACGCCTTTGTAATGATTTCTTGTCATCCAGTCTCACAGCTTGAGGAAGTGTTCAAATATTGTTTCCAACTCATTTTGATTCATTCGGTGTCAGAACGAGCCTGAGGCCACTGTTTATCATTTCATGCACTGGGGGCATATTAATGGGCTGGGGGGGAGCGACTTTAATAAGTTAAAGTTACAGCGAGTGAGAAGAGCTTTTTAATGATTGGATCTGGCACTGTGACCTGGTTGAGACAAGAGGGTGAAATGTGTTTGCGTATGTGCTCTTAACTCCAGGCCACAGTCAGAACTTGCAATCTTTCCAGGAAATTACAGGTTGTAACGATAAAACCTTCAACTTCTCCCTGGCTGTATTTACCACAGTAATGAGCCTAACCTCCATTTCAAACACTTCACATGCAAAGCATGTACAGTGTAAAAGATGTCGTAATCCTCCTTTAGAGGATTGTATGTTTGACCTTCCAAAAAAAATGAGTTGATGTGTAGGTGTGGCTGGTGTAAAGCTGATATTTGCAGAGGCTCCGACACGGATGTGGAACCGAGGTTTCTTAATGTTTATTATTATGACTATAGAAACACTGCCCCTTTCAGTGGAATTATATTGTAGGCTATAGCACTGAGGCATATGTTTACAGCTGTAATAATTACACCCTCAGTGGTGGGGAGGGAATTTGCACTTAGCTCCAATGGGCCTCGCTTTGTGGAGGACAATGGTGGGTATTTTATTAAATGGTTTCAAATTATGGTGCCTGCCGCCGCAGGAGGGCCGGTTTGTGACATTGCCTCATGTTCTTTCACTGTGTTGCAGTGAAGAGTGGTGGCGGCAGTGATTCCCCAGAGCTTTCCTTCTGCACTATTGGTATGGAGGGTTTGGACTAGTGGTCTGCTGGCTGAAAAGATTGTCCCCCACCCTGTCTGTGTTTCTGATATCCTCCTTCTTCAGGCAGCAATATTAAGAAAGCAGAGCAAAGAGATGAAGGCTCTGAGTCACAGTGAAAATAATAATACTACTGAAATTTTGCATCATTTTTTTTGATCAAGAGCATATTGAAAGTCTGCAGTGCTATTGTGAGATGTGCTTAACCATGACAAGCTGTTTGTGTCTTATATAGAAAAGAACTTTATGGTAAATATTGAATATCTCAGTTTGAACTGTGAGTGGCTGTTAGCATACACTCTAGTCAGTTCTGGATTTCAGTTAGACAGTGGATAGCTTTGCACAGTAACTGTGCTGGAACTGCTTGTAATATTTTGGAGAAAGAAATATTGCAAATATTTGCAGATACCTTTAATAACGTAGTGTGGCTAATAAATGATGATTATTAAATCCTGTTTTAACCTTTGGTTAAATGATGCTCCCATTTACATAGTGACTTTCAAATGCTGGTAGTATTGCAACCACATAAGATAGAGCATAATAATAAAATAGAATAACTCTTTTTGCGTATAAAACCAGAGGAGTTACACTCACATATCATGAATTCACCACGTCCCAGAGCGCTGTTTCCTTCCACTCATGGGTTTGCAGAAAACTGTAAAAAAAGGTGCACCAAAACAATAACAGTATAATCCATATGGTGGTTCTTCACAGCACTTCCTGTTTGAATTAACGTCATCACGTTCTGTGTGAAGTGTCACGTGGTTATCAATTAGCTATTTTCTGTTTAGCTGTTGTTTATTACACTTATATAGATGACCATGGTCTTTTACCAAGATATATATATATATATGCTCATAAGTATGTCACACTTAAATATCTGATAAATCTTTTCTATCTTTTGTAAATTGTTTTTTTCATGCTGCTTTTTTGTAATATAGAAATGCTCTCGCAGACTTGTTCAATGATAAAGCTGTAAAGGCTTAAATCCTTTTGCTGTATATACTTTTACAGTTTTTGCATTGGGCATATACTGAGTGTCAGAATGTCATCAGAACAGCAGAACGTGAGTTATATTGTACAATGACCCTAACTTAAAAAGTACTCTTTATGTGCTTCATACATAGTCGCTCTGCTGTGCTACACTATTTGCAATAATAATCACTACTAGACACTGTGGTGACTTTTGCTGTTTATTTTTCAGTGTATGCATATGATGGCAGGTAGCATGGCGTTGCCCTTGCTGTGGTGTTTTGAGACTGTATTTGGATGCGCGGCAGCGACGCAGCAGAGGGTGGCGGCAGTAGAAAACCGGCAGGCGTGACTAATCTGGGAATCTCCTGTGTGGTGTGTACGGCTAGCTGTCCTTCATGCCTCACGCCTCTCTGATGGGGGCTGCTCACCCGCTGCCTCACATGCCGACAGAAGAAGCAATTTGGAGGCAGTGCTATAGATCTCATTACCACCACATATAGTGTAATTTAGACTTTCATGAAGGGGCTCAGCAGTATAGCCTACAGAGTTTGAGGTTCTTTCACTGACTCCATTTAGTCAATGCAAAGTAATGAAAATGCACCTGATATTCCGGTCTGGTTGCTATAACCAGTGTAATGGTACATGATTAGGGAATGTCTGTCTTTGTATTTATGCCCCCGTGGTAGCTGTGTTGCCCCAGTTTGCCATTATATCGATATACCTCTTTTTAGGGCTGCCCCATTAGCTGACCAATGAGTTAATTGAATGAATGACTTATTTCCAAGAATTTTATAGTGCACTGGTGCTTTACACAATAATTCAGGTGGTGCTTTTGTGTGAATCTTTGTAGAGAAACTCTGTTTTGTTGCTTGATGGCAGGCTGGTGAGGGATTTGGCTCTAGTATAGACTCGTCGGTCAACATCTGTGGAAGGGTGGGGTAGTGTGAACCTGACTGATTGTTATGCCCCGTCTGAGTTCCAACAGAAAAAAAACATTAATATTATATATAATATCATATTTGTGAAATGATTCCGCTTTAAAACTGATGTTTTTGATGTTTCATCCTTTGGATTCATTATAGAAAGTCTGTAACCTCTTTTGACTGCACAGCCTCCACTTTGAATGAATTAACTGTTATAGCTACAGCCCTTCAGAGGACTGCTAATTCTCTTTTAATGTCCCAGTTTTCATTTTGTCTGTCATTACAAAAATGACATATGAGCAGTCTGAATACAAATCGTCGCCTTCTTATGTGCCAAAGGAGAGAAATTGGGAATGGTGCCTCTGTATTAATAGGATGTTCTTATTCAGCGACAAAGAGGGAAAAAATCAAGTTTCCTTCTTCTGATTGCCTCCCAACTGGCTCGAGCTCCTCCATGTTATACACCACCGTGGGATGGTTAATATATTCATTGGTATATGTGAAAGGGGAAAAAAAACACTAAAGCAATCCAAGTGAATCAAATTCTTTTGCATAAAGTGTTGTTGTTGCCAGAGACACTTTGTAGTGCAGAGAGAGACAACAGATCACCTGAAAATAATAAATGTTATGTTATTATTATCTCAGAATGAGGTGTTTCTATCTACATATGGAGTATGTCCTCGCTTCACAGGGTTGTATCTTGAAGGTAACACCCAAACTCTGTGAAAACTCTGCTTAGACCCAATGCCCAGCAACCTATTTAACTTAACAATTGCCAAACCAAACACTGGCTCTAGAGCAGACATAGGCAAACTACGCCATTGGGTTTTTTAACCCAGGCCACCAAATTATATTATTAATTCAATTATATTATGTTTACTGCCACCACATTAATGTGATCCGCAGCAGCATGCACAGCGCTAACTCTACTTGGACAACCGGCCTGAAATGCATTGCCAGAGACGTGCTGGCAGGTCATGAAGCAGAACTCCATTCAAAAAATCAAGGAAACTAACAATGCAGTTGTAACTCACGATCAACATGCTGATAAAATTAGATTAACCACCTCTTTTGAATCTGTCCAAGCTCCTCTCGTAATTCAGCAAACAATTAATCCACCAAAGAGCATCGTTAAAGTATTAATTTTCATTAACACAGTGCTTATTAGAGCTAATGTGCTGTCAGTGTTTTTCAGATTTTACGACACTGTTTATGGCAAACACTATGATGGTCCAGCTTGGCTAGAGTTAAAGACAGTTTTGCAGAGCTCTTGGTGGAGTCTGAACCTAGACTGGTGCCGCAGAATCCGGTGCTTCTTTATTTGTACGACAATTTCTTAATTTTGGAGTGGCAGTCATTTACAGCTGGTGAATGGGTAAGAAGAGGTTCTTTTGAATAACATAGTGTCTGATTTTAAAAAAAACGTTTATACTGTATGTGCACCAAATTTACCATATCAAGTCAAATCCCTTCCATGTGCTGTGCTTCTGAATTTGATTCTGATTCTACATGATTGGCACACGGGATAATTTTTTTCCAGATGTCACACAGTGAGTAACTACGATGTCTTTGTTCTTTTATATGATATTTGTTAAGATGTAGATTATAATAAACAATATTTACAGTATATACTGGCGGCTGTGGCTCAGTGGATAAAGTGGTCACCTTTCAACCCCATGGTCGTAGGTTTGATCCCTGCTCCTACTCACTGTTGTTGTGTCCTTGAGCCAGACATTTAACGCTGAATTTGCTCGGACACTTTGTACAGCAGCCCACTGCTCCCTTACAGGATGGGTTAAATGCAGAGAACAAATGTATGTATGAACCTCTATAGGATGATTCTTTTTACATTACATATAGTGCACAGTGTGCACATCTAAAATCAGAAGCTACAATACAAACACCTGCAGTATATGAAATGAGAACACTTTAACACTGCTGTGATGAACTGGAGACTTGTCCAGGGTCTTTCACCCTAAGACACCTGGGATAGGCTCCAGCCCCCCCATGACCCTATGTGAGGATAAGAGGTAGAAAATGGATGGATGGATTTTAACACACTGTTAATATGGTGAATACACACATGTAGCAGCATTCACTGGGAGTTGTAATTCTGCTCATGTATATGAATGGATGTAAATGTCCTTTTTACTGTTTTAGTCTCCACTACCTGTTCCAACGAATGAATACTAACACTAAACCACATTGAGTTTCTCATATTAGAGGTGGATAAAACTGACTGGATTTGATTAATTATTTGATAAAATGTCTCTGTTTTTATGTATTAGTGGCCCGCTCAACTTAGCTCATAAGGAATGTGGCGTAGGAATTTTCAGAGCAAACACACAGCTGTCAGAAGAAAGAAAAACATGTGAATGAGTTTGTTGCTTTTTCTCTGTCTCTTTTAAAACGTATACCAGTAGGCTTATAGCTCCATCTGTTTCTCTTTTCACTGTTTCTGTGGAGACGTGGTG
The DNA here is from genome assembly GCA_029721515.1 of Synanceia verrucosa. Taxonomy (NCBI): domain Eukaryota; kingdom Metazoa; phylum Chordata; class Actinopteri; order Perciformes; family Synanceiidae; genus Synanceia; species Synanceia verrucosa. Next base: position 7,479,427 of record CM056551.1, on the reverse strand, counting down.
AAGCTGGGCCAGAATAAATCCGTCTGTGCTGACTCTGGCCCTGTCGGCTCCAGATACAGCCTGCTACCTTCATGCTTCTTTTTATTGTAGATGTGACACCCAAGCATCACTTTCTTCCACCAGCTGGACACTGTGTGCTTTCATGTCTCTTGACAACCACGCTTTTTATATACGTGTGTGTTATAAATGTTCTTTTATCATGGTATTTTGGTATAATTAGCTATCGCAGTAAGTATATGTATGCTTAAGTGTACGCATTGCATGTAAGTGTGTGAATGTGCAGTGTGAGTTGGGTTTCACTAACTTTTAATTATATATAAAAGTGTGTTCGTAAAAGGGTGTGTGCTTTTGAGAAGGGAAGAGAGAGGAAGGAAGGGAGTTAAGCCTGCAGAAACACCATACTGGAATGTTAATTGGGAGGACTGGTCTGCCTCACAGATAACACACAAGGCCGCTTTTAATGAACTAAAGATCAGGATGTCCCACTGTCTCGCCCCACTGAGGAAGAGGGAGGAAGAGGGTGAGTGAGTGAGGAGGGGTGTTTGCTGGAATCCCTCCTTTTCCTCTCCCACACATCTCGTTGCCTCTTAACAAACAGAAAAACAAAAATATGGCGGAGTGTGAGGTGATTCACAGGGAGACTCAAAAGGCATGCATTATTAAGACTGGAGCGGTGAGACGTTTTGAAGTTATGCTAATGAGGAGCCTTTTGGTGCTGCAAATCTAACCAAATCATTTCTCTGCCCGTCCCCTCCTCTTCTCCTCTACCTCCCTTTCTCATCTGTTCTTTTTTTCTTTGCCGTCGTCTATCTCGCACTAAAAGAGACACACATTCAAGGACGCAGCGTTCGGCACAAAGCCATGCACATGCTGTTTAGAGGGAGGTGATGGGAGATTAGACTGCAGCTACACAGGAAGCTCAACACAGACCTCTGACCGGAGGCTTCTCCTCCCACATGCAGCCTGTAATAAAGAGCTCATTTTATGTTCACCTCCTCTTCTCTGACATATATACATTTCTCAAGATACATACAGAGAAATGTATACGCATTAACTTATGCCTGCACTGTGTTTGCACTGAAACGAGCATGTAATTACAAAAACACGAGACTGATTGACTGTTATATGTTATATGATACTGACAACATGCACAGAACAGTTTGCCTCCGTGAGATGTTGTGTACATTAATATTTAACCATTAACTCAGAAACTGAAATTTTGTGAATTGAAGCAAAGAGCAAAACAAGCTCACAATGTACCTCTCACTTTATTACACTAAAACGCTCCAGGATGATATGACTACTCCTTCTGAATTATTCATGCATTTCTGCAACAATCGATACAGTTGAAAGAGCATCAAGCGAACCGCATCTTATATATTAAAAGGTTGATGGTGAGTGGCTGGTAACTTATTAATCAGTAATCAGAAAGCCAACAGGTAGCCAGTGCAGGGATTACAGGATCTGTATGGTCTTCTCTCTTTGTTATAGTTAAAAACAGGATGGATTTTTTTGTCAGGGTTTTCATAGTGAGAAACAGTCTAATCTTTGAAATGTTCCTAAGGCGCAGAAAAAAGGATTGAGCTGTAGATTTGTTCGGCTGAAGCTGCAGTCATAGATGACTGGCTTACTGATGGAGACAGTAGTCAGGGCTCCATCCAACTGGAGTGGGTAACAGAATTTTTCCAGAAAACTGCAAAAGAAAAAGTGTGAATCTGTGCACGTCTCCATCCACTGCTGATGCTGTATTTGACTATAAGGAGTTGTTCTGTAGAGATGAGCAGTCGATAGCATCGGTTCTCAGGTGATATTTCCTCAGTGGTGTAACAGCTAATAACAGAATTAACAACAAAATAACAGAACTCCTCTCCATGCATCTGAAACTTCATTGGATATTTAAAGCTGGGCAGACACTGTGACATATTATCAATGGCTGTACTCAGCTCCAGCTCAAACTGTGTGACTAGATCGCAAAGTTAAATAGTTCACAGCTAACGATTCATGTGCTCACAACTATACACCCTGATGCTCTGATGAGACCTGACTGCTCACACTGTACATCCATACACGGCCTGTCGGACTCTATCTGGAAATACAACATAAAAATAAGAAGAAGAAGAATGGAAGGACCCGGAAGTGGCTAGACACTCGAGAATACTAAAGAAAGAGAAACACGCGGCCTTGGTAGTTTGTGCCATTCTTTTGAGGTAATTGGTGCTGGGTGCTGGTGGTGAAGTGTTAATCGCCTCGTTACCCCATGTGTACTACATGATGCACAACACACAATTAAGCCGAGACTGGACCCGATCCCAAAGAAAAACCACACAGTGTATCCCCACCATAAGTCATATGCCACGTTCTATGTAGAGTGGCTAAATCCATCACTGCAGCACTGTAGTGTTTCTGTCTTATTGCTATTTAGATGGAGCATACTCTGAGACATCCACTTGGTTTGCAGCATAAAATAAAAACAGGTTTTATACAATCCCACAAAGTGTATTATGTGCACAGGAACAATCACCTCTCACACACAGCCAGTTTCCATAGTAAGACTGTAGTCTAGTCCTGGCAGTTTCTGTATCATTATGCTTCAGTCTGTGTAACTGTCTTCATACCCAGAGGCAGAATGCAATGACTCCAAATAACAACAAAAGAAATTGTGTTTGGAGCGTGCTACCAAGCTTCCAGTGCCTCCAGGGTCAATAAGTTCTCCCACATTAGATTTTGTGAGCTCCACAAGTTGTTTTGGAGCCCCGGTACTCTTGCTGCTCTTATTGATTTATGAAAGACAGAGCCAAGGATTACACTGTTGCAGATGTGTTCAGTGGATGAGGCGTGTCTTAATTGTGAGTAAAACCAAACATTGTGAGAAGTTATTCACAGATGCTGAGATGAATTCTGTGAGAGTGTCCATGTTTATTAATTCTGTGTTGGAGACCCATGAAGTACCTGCTGCAGAGTGTCACATGGTTTCCCACAAAAGCTGATGTTAATCATCATTTGGAAGTTCCTTTGTTTTGAATATACACGATTGAGGACAACATCTGCAATTTAATTCCATAAATATTATATTTTAAACTCTCTTTAAAATGATATATCTTTTCACCCATTCCAGCTGCCCATAGGAACTTGAGCTATCCATAACACAGACGGCTACATAGAGAAATATTATATGTTGCCGTTGTCTTCACTTATTTTAGAATATTTCGTTTCAGGGTTAAGAAATATTCGGACACATCCTGAAAAATGAAAAATGTTTCACTCTTTCTGAGTGTTAACCAGTTCCTGCTCATGGACTGGCAACTTCGCAGTTATGGTAAGACTTACATGTAAACATTGCATATAAAGTGTAACAGCTGGAGTTGAGAACATTGGAAAAAAACAGCTGGTGTATGCTACATTTAATAAAAATGAACCAACTGAGTCTTTCCCAGTGACATTAGCTAGCAGCATTAGCTCCAAAAGTCCCACAGTCTAGAGAGAAAATGGATGAGTCAGCAGCCATATTTGCCAACCTTGAGAACTCAAAAATATCCTGCAATGTGGAGACTTTAAAACAAAATAATACAGTGTTTACCTTTTTTCATTTTACTTTTAATTTTATGAAAGAATATAGAATCATTTGCCCCTCTGGTTTGACTTTGTTTGAGTCTTTGGTATGATAGTCATCAGTTTTCATTCATTCATTTTTCCCCACTTGAGTGTTTCTTATTCTTAGTGATTTCCATTCATATCTGACTCTCTGAAGGCCCTCTCTCCTAAACCATTCACCCACAATTATCATTTTGAACATAAACATATAATATCATCATTAGTACACACAGATGTAGCTTGTGGAAGACTGTGCAGGCAGGTAGACAAGCAGGTATATCCAATCATGTAATTTGGACTGAATGAAAAGATTGGACAGGCTTATTACAGGCTGGGAATAGCTACACACAGGCGACATTTTTTTCCTTAGTTTTGGTCAGATGGAACATTTAATTTATTGAATGCTGTTGGGATATAATGAGAATTTCAACAAATATAACAACAAATAAATGTCTACATTATACTTTACCCACAATGGCTTCAGTCAGTGAGCGTCAGAGGCACTGGTAGCTGGACCTTGGTACCTGGATAGCTGTTTCCAGTCTGCATCCAGTGCTAAGCAAAGCTAAGAGAGATAGCTATCTACCTTCTCATCTAACTCAAGAAAACTGAAAGCTTCTTTCAACAAAATATTCAATTATTTTCAGTCATTCATCTGCAAGGAAATTAAGGTGCATGAGGTGATTTGCATGTGAATATACTGTGTGTGTGTGTGTGTGTGTGTGTGTGGTCCTCTCATAGCTTTAATTGAGAGAACAGAGAGGGAGCCTCTCAAGTGGCTGAGCCCTGATTTCAACACTGAACTGACTGGAGAAATATCCCAAATTAAACAAATAAAGCACTTTGTTCATGAGGGGAACACATGTGGGTCAAGAAGGACATTCACACCATCATGATGAAGTATCATGTGACTCATTGTGATTTGACTACACACATGTCACGCAGGCAATACCATTATGATCACATTATGCCCCCTTTTAGTTGCGAGAATATCCCTGACCTCTGACCCCTGAAGGTTTATGCTGTAGTATCTGACTCCTTTCTATCTTCAGCAGCATTAACTTCTCTCGTCTGTCCCAGGAGCCATGAAGAAGAGATGATCAGTGTTATTCACTTCATCTGTCAGTGATCATTGTGCTTGTTTGGTGTATATGAATGTATATGTTCCTGTAAATAAGTACATACATGATGTATTTACACCAAAGGAACTGTCCAGCTTCCACCAAGCAGCTCCACTGTTGCACTCAGTGGATACAGTGCTTCAGTGAAGGGCATCTTGTTGACTGACACAGAGGGAAGAGTATCAGTTTCCTCCTTACCCCCTAATGAATTCTTCAGTTATAATCCACTGTCTGATTCATGGCTCGATAACAGACATGGGAGGATCAAAGTGCAACACTGTGATGTTTTTCCAGACAGGAGCTGGTTTTGTTTGATTGCTGACGGGTGGCAGTTTCTCCCTTCAGTGACTCACAGTGTGGGTCCACAGCAAGACCTCCAGGCTCCAGAGAGACCACACATGGAGAGGGGAGTCTCTACCTCAGGGTCATTGAGCTCTGTCATCCTTTTCAGGTGCCATGTAGGCTGTTGGTTTCACCCCCCCCGACAGTTGACTTTGAGCTTTGGTTACAATTTCGACAACTGCTACATCCAATATCTGGCAAAAATGCATTCATTATATGACAGGAAATATTCCATAGTATGCTGTTTGGTGCAGCCATTGAGTAAAACGAAGAAACGTGAGAGTGGTGCAGAAGTTGATGCTGTTCTTCCTACTTTTTTAAATGCTGCTGTCCACAGGTTACACACACTATCCTACTGTTGCAACCAGGATTACATTAGACCCACCCAGTGTGACATGTGATGAACCTGCAGGATTGATGTTACTGCAGTGTGTAGCAGTCAATCAGAGTGTGGATATGATATCTGTGTTCATTTGTGGGTCAAATGAAGCAAAGCTTGAAATAGTCAGCACCAGTTTAAGAGTAAGCTTTATTTAGTGTATTTTTACTGCTTTATCTTGCTGTCAGACAGCCCTTTCCAGTGGGGAACAGCCACCAGATTCCTTGGACAAAAACAGTGACTTGCAGAAGTCCAATAAATTGGTATCACGACTTATATTTTGTTGTAATACTAATATTACAACTATATTTATAACACACTGTCCCCATGTCCCCAAGCCCTGATGACATCAATCAAGATTATTTTTTCATTAATTGTCATTTAGAGCCACCTTTACACAATGGTTCTCATTGGCTGAGGAGTACTGCTCATGACCAGAAATGGATCTTTATGTGTAAAATGGGTGCAGTGCCCCTTTAACAGAAAGAAAGAAAGGACAACCAGTGCAGTGATGCATCATGTCCATTTCAAGTGGTGATTTCCAACAGAAGGCCATCTGTATTGGTCTGCTCTACACCTGTTCTCTATAGTCAGGTGATATAGAGCAGTTAGAGAGTGGCTGCTCTGAGTGAGTAAAATGAGACTCTGTGGCTAAACCGTCTCTTTCTTTGAACGAGGTGAGCAGAGTGGAGCCAGGGTTGACTGCTCCCTCTGTTCCTCCTCACCTTCATTGTCCTCCCTTTATTCTTTCGCTAAACACTGCTGACGGCAACACCGGTCACATGGATCATCCCCCCCCTGTTCCCTTCATCCCAAAAGACCCAGAGCGACCACTGAACAGCCTGGCCATCAAAAGAGGAGGGAAAACAAAGTTCGGAAGTATTAGTGTTACTTCCCCTCATCTCCGGGGATACAAAGGAGAATCAATAGTTTTTCATTAACCTGTCTTCCTCCCTGTAAACAAGAAGGCAAAGCCTGGGGCCCCACAGTAAATGCTCTAGTCACAGTGTTAGGGGACACACACACATACAGTACACACCCAAACATACACATTTTACCTAACACCCTGTCTCTCCTGAGTAATTCAATAAAGTCAGCAGAATAGTCTGATAATATATTCTCTTTTACACTTTCATTTTTTTCTCTAGTTTTTCAGAATAAGACGTGAAGTACGGCTCCCTCCTCGCAGTCCATTTCTGGACAATTGTTTTGGTTTTAGTCGACTAATATTTCCACATCTCCAGTTAAATTTAAAGTGCAGGTTTTGCAATTTTTTTATGGAGAAACTGTCAAGTGACAGCCAGCTGAAGAGAGAAGAAATGGCGCTGAACATTTTTTGTAGCTATTGTATCTTTCCTGATGTATTCCTACTAATGTGACTATAGCTATGAGCTATAGCTAACCATCAAGCCTGCAGTAGATAGCTCCACTTGTTGCTTTCTCGTTGAGTCTATTTCTCCCTCTGTCCCTGACAGATCTACAGTATTTCACATCTCTGTCTCTAGGCACAATGCAGGCAGTGTTTGTGAACGGCCTCGCTCCTTGTACCTCCCTTCTATAATAGATTAATCTCTCTTCTCCCATGTGGGCTTGCACACTGTGTCCCATGCAAACACAAGTGAGATATTCTCTGCTAATGTTGTTTGTTTCGCTCAAGGCTCTCTGAGGATCCAAACTGCAGCGGTACACATTCGAGAATGGCATCTGCCGAACCTGAGCGCGGGGGAAGTGGTGTGCCGCTGCAGCTGGCGTCCTCAACAAGTGCTCTGGCGATTTCATCTGAGTATGCATGGCAACCACTGCTTTTCCTCTCATCTGCTTTGTTGCCATACACACTGAGAGTGCCGGCCTGATTCCTCTCTGTTCCAGGGAGAAAAAAAAAATGAATCTTAAATCTCACTATGATGAGAAGCAAAACATGGAAGCAGAAGCTGAATAATTTCTCACAGAGAACAACTGGTGAAATAATGAGTTCAGATTATCCAAGATGGAGAACTGATTCAGAGGAGGTGATTATCACAGCCAATGAAGGCTGAAATTGAGCAAATGATTAGGAATGAATGCATTATTAATGCTTACACAAGTGTGTGCAACAAAGGGAGTTATGCTGCTTTTACAAAACGTCTCAGACCACAAAGGCAAACTGCAACAACATGGGATCAGGAAACTTGCATTGGTGTGGAGCCCCACACCATCAACAGATTAAGAAAGCTACACAGACATCAAAATCAACCTTAAACTTTCAATATTTTACCAATCGACTTGAATAGAAAATAACCTCTGAATGAGGTTGGTGACCTGCCAAAGCGGCTGGTAGAGCAGACAGATTTGCTGACTGTCAGCATTTGGCTGGTGGTATTTCACTGCCCTGAAGGAGAGATGAAGATGGGATGGCTGCCATGGCGTCGCCTGGATCCAGATGGCCCAAAACAGAAGGGAAAGGATGCAAGTACTTTACCAGCAGCCTATGTTCCCGAAGCCACTCAAAGGCTCAAGTGCAAACAAAGCAATGACACGCAGGTTTGCCAGAATTTCACCGTTCACTTTACTCTGTGCACCACTGCCTGTGTGACTGTAGAGCACTGCCTGCTGACTGGTCCAGAAGTGCTACTTTATCTGCTGTCGTGTTGCCATGGCGAAGAAATTAACTTTAATTCAGAGGTACATTGTGCATCCTTGATTCCATTTTAGGGACATTTTAGGAGACCGTTATTGAACAATAAAGCCTGAGCTAAAAACTAATTTGTACCACTTTGTTTAATTTCAGTCATCACATGCTTCACTTATTTCTCAGTGGTGGAATCGTGTGCAGCCTACAGAGGAGGTTGGGGCTGGTTTCCCACCACGTCTCCTGTTCTGCGCTTCATTTCTCATCAACAGCACAGGTCAATGTTTTTCATGCTACATGTTGACACAGTTTTTTTTTTTATTTTCTACAGCTAGTCGCATGGTGCTAACCTTTCCTGAAGCGTCAGGGCTTTCTGATTTCTGATCAGAAGCTGCTTTGTTTAATCATCAGAAAACACAGGGAAGAATTTCACAGTTGCAGGATTCACAAGCCGGTTTCACACTGTCGAGCCAGAGCCGAGCCATTCCAGGCTTGCTGGTGCTAAATGCTTTCTCACTGCAGGGCCAGGTGTTAACTGCGGGCCATCTCCGGGCCATCTTGGTGTTAATGGCCTGCGATTTCTGGCCCGACCTAAACCATGGGCCAAAGCAGGGCTAGAGGCGGTGTCAAGGAAAAGGAAAAGCTACGTCAGTTCCATGCCAAGTAAAGCAGTAAAGCAAAGTTTGTCCTATGTTTGCTGTTAGCTGTGTAGCCTTCTACTATCAATGTAAACAAATAGCTATCAGTTAGTGAGCTCTCTTCTATACAGCCTCGTGACTATGTGTTATAGTCGTCATTATGAACTGTTTTATGGTTAACAGCTCAGTTCTTTTGTGTTTCCATGTCTTTGCTCTCAGTCATCGTTCCTGTTTTAATTTGATTGCTCGTAGCCCGACAGTGTGAACACAAACGGATTTGGGGCATGGGGCCCAGGGCTATTAACACTGAGGTAGCCCCCTAATGGCCCTAGCCTGACCTGGCATGAGGGTCAGTGGCTACATTTCCACATGTATCTTTGCGATTTGTCTTTAGACTTTAAACATAGAGTTTTGACTCACTGTCACTGTATTAAATCAGCACCAACATCTGCTATATTTTGTTGATAATCTGAATATAACTAGTAACTGAAGCTGTTAAAGGAAAGCTGTGAAAGCAAGGGCTCTCTGTCTGTGTGTGTCCTTTGCAGAGAAACTGCATTGTCAAATGCAGGGGTGTGTCTAGGGGGGTGGCTTGAAATCTGATTGGCCACCCCAAGTGCTACCCAAAATGATGGATTATCTGATCGTCATATCTGAGTTTGTTTATCACCTGAACACTTTTGGACATGTGTAGATATGTCTGAGTGGCCATGGCAAATCTGGTGCCATATGACCAATTGGTGGCACCGTAGCAGCGCCATAACTCTTTCCATGTATGACTGATCTTTGCGTATCCAATCAGATAAGAGAAAAAGGGAGTTGTTGTCTTTGTCAGTTTTAGCTGTTAGCTGCAGTGTCCCTGATTCCTCTATGTTTACACTTATTAAGTACAGTTATATTTCCATTTTAAACCTGTGAGTTCATACACCTGAGGAGTCTCCTCCTTTTAAAGTATTTTGGCAGTGAGAGGGGCGGGGCAGCCTGACTCAGTGGGACGTCTTTGGGGATCACATGCAGCATGAACTCACCTCACAGCTGCCTGAGAGATGAAGCCTGTGTGAAGCACTGCACAGCAGCATGGGTAATCTCACCTTACTGCTGTGTGCGGTGCTGTGCCCCAGAGGATGCCCCAAAATAAGATGCCTGAGTATGGAAAACAAGCAAGGGCATGTGCACAACTGCGACTTCAGCATGTCAGATTCAGCCTTGCACGACTGATGCTGAGAAACTGAAGGAGAACGGCAGCCTCACATACCCTCTGTGATCTTAACACTAATTAGGAGTTCTTTGTTTGTTTCAACTTGCATTTGGGATTTACACAGTCTGAGAAGTCTGTTGCAGATTTAACTGTCAGCACTTAGATCAAAGTGATTACAATGAATGAAGCCTCCTGTCGAAGCAAGCATGCTCTGGCTCCTTGCTGTCTAAGACAGGAGTCTAATTTGTGTTTTGTGTTAGTGAACCCTACAGCTGCTGACTCTCAGACAGCTGAGGAGCCTCACAGTAACGGCCTCTCTGCTGATAAGGATGCTGTACATGCATCATTTTGAAATTGGATGGCCGTGTCCTTAGTTTGCCTTTATTTCCCCAGACACTTCTGTAATTGCCATTCCCAAAATGCTCTTTGATTACTGCTCGTGTGTCGGGCATCTATGTGCTATTGACTCCGTGTCAGGAATCATTTGGCTCATTTACTCTGCAAAACAACACAATCTCATATTGCAGAGCATAATGTGTGCCTGTTGTCTTTGAAAGCATGAAGTGTATCAGTCTTTTGGGATTTTATTGTGGCAATATGACCCAGTGATAAAGGCTGATATCTATAGGTTATTTACATAACCCCGGTTCTCTGAGTAATATGAGTGAGATGTCTCACTATGGGATGCACGCCCCTGCTGCAGCCCTCAGAAGCATTAATCTCATCACGCCAATCCTGATTGGCAGGTGAACGTGTACGTCCGCCCCGGTGGTCCGACCCACCTTAAATAGCGGACGCGGACGGCACCACGTCATTCAAGATAAGCACCTCTTCTCACTCGCCCAAGCAAGAAGGGTTAGCCCAGAGACATCTCACTCATATTACTCAGAGAACCGGGGTTATGTAAATAACCTATAGTTCTCTTCATAATATTTCGCCTCGATGTCTCACTATGGGATATGGTAGCTCCCTTTATTGCCAGACAAGCTTATCTAGCGCCCACCAATCCTCAGGGAAGTAGATCGCTCCAATCAGGATAGCAAAACCGCGCAAGGCCATCACGGAGCGGTGACGCCCAACTTATAAAACGGACAAACGTGAGAGGTGAAGACCAACTCGCAGCAGCACATATGTCCTGAACAGAAACTCCCCTGAATAGGGCCCAGGATGCAGCCAAACCCCGTGGTCGAGGCGACGCAGACCCAGAGGTGGCTGCAGACCCTGACTCGTATAGGCTAAAGCAATTGCCTCCACCACCCAGTGGGACAGGCGCTGCTTTGTGACAGGCTTTCCCTTACGAGGATTAGCCCAGGAGACAAACAGCTGATCGCTCCTCCTGAAACTACTCCGTCCCTGCCCATATAAGTGCGCACTGCACGGACTGGACATAAGCATGCGACTGCTGCTCACCCGACGAGGCAGCAAAAGCCACAAGATCAATAGGACAATATGAGCCCACCACCTTTCGCACAAAGGCCGGGTTGGGCCTCAAAATCATCCTCACATCCCCTGGGAAGAACCGAGCGCATGACGGATGCAACCAAAGCGCATGGATGTCACTAACTCGCTGGAAGCCAGAGCGAGTAATAACACGGGTTTTAAGAGACACGTGGTTTCAAGTCTACCCCTCCAGTGGCTCAAAAGGAGGACTCTTAAGTCCCTCCAAAACCACAGCCAGATCCCATGGCGGTACCAGTGGTCTGGGGACAGGGAGAAGCTCGCGCCGCCCTTCATAAAACGGCAGACCAGTGGGTGCTGGCTCTGCCGATGATTCCCAAACCCCACATGATAGGCAAGCGATAGCTGCCAAGTAGACTTTAATTGTGGAGAAGGCTTTGTTTGTCAATCAGCTCCTGCAAGAATGACAATATTACTCCCACCGGACACTGAAAAGGAACATGGCCATTTCTTGTGACACCACCCTCAAACACTCTCCACTTACAGTCGATAAAGACCTAGTGGAGGAGGCTCGAGCGCCTGTATAGTGGAAATCACACGCTGTGGCAGTCCCACCGGCCACAGATTGAGCCACCAGGGGCTAAGCCCATAACGCCAGGCGTATGCCCGGTGCGGGTGGAAGAACGCCCTCTCCCCGCGATAACAGGTCCCTGCGCAGCGGAGCTGCCATGGCTGAGCGCACAGTAACCGACATATATCTCCTCGCTAGCCAATGCATGGCGGGCCAATGCGGAGCTATCAGAATCAGCGCGCGGGTCGTGCTCCCTCACTCTGGACAGAGGGAGACACCAAGGCCAGGGGGAAATGCGTAAAGAAGCTCGTAGGCGCCAGGCGTGGCGCTAGAGCCGCCTATGCCTAGGGGAGCATCCATGCTGTGCAGAGAGTAAAACAGCAGGCACTGCGCGCTTTCTCGACGCCAACAGATCCACTGCGGGCCCGGCCGCACTGGTCCATATCTGTTCTACAATGTCCGGGTTCAGAGTCCACTTCCCGTATACCGGGCGTGTTTCTGACAACAGGTCCGCGCTCGCGTTCAGGGCCCCCCGGGACGTAAGGCCGCCTCAAAGAGAGGAGACGCACCACAGCTCCACAGGATCAGTTTGCGTGCCAGCATGTGTAAGTGACGAGAGCGCAACCCCCTTGACGGTTGATGTACGCCACTGTCGTTATATTGTCCGGCCCTCACCAGGACATGATGACCCATGAGAGACGGAGGAAATGTTTCAGGGAGAGGAACACCGCTGAAAGTTCCAGGAAATTTATGTGAGACCGCTGGAGGTCCGCACTCCAGCGCCCCACACAGATCGGCTCGTGGATCCCGCCCCAGCCTGTCAGGCTGGCGTCCGTAGTGACCACCTTCCTGGACAGAACGGAGCCCATGGGCACCCCTGTGTCAGAAAGGACGGGCCCGCCAGTGGCGGAGCGCCCTGGCGCACTCTCGGCGCGTGACCAACACTCCGCGGCGCTGCGGACGCACGGGATCCAGCCCGCATGAGGCCACCCAAAGCTGGAATTCCCTCATGTGGAGGCGACCGAGGCGATAACGAGGATGGCAGACGCCATCAGTCCGAGCAACCGAAGACATAATCTGAATGGAACAGACTTGCCCGGATGAAAAAGTGTGAGACATATCCCAAAGCTTTCACCCGCTCCGCCGAGAGGCGCTGTGAAAGTCACTGAGTCCAGGAATAATCCCAGAAAGATTATTTCCCGCGCCGGAGACAACGCGTGCTCTTTTCCGCATTTATCACAAAAACCCAGATCGAGCAGGTGCCTTGTGAGAATATGCGTGTGCGCCTGGCTTCCTGTCTGACATTGTGCCAAAAGCAACCAATCGTCCAGATATGTGGCCAAGCCGGATGCCCTGCCGTCTCATGAAGGGCTATTGCTGCTTCCGCACCGCACAAACACCCTCGGGCTTAGGGACAGACCGAAAGGGAGCACACGGTACTGTAGCAGACCCTGGAAAGCAAACCTCAGATACTTTCTGTGAGGGGGATAAATTGGGATGTGGAAATACGCCGCCTCTCAGATCGACAGAAGTGAACCAACTCGCTCTGTCGCACGACGCAGCAGGGATGCGTGTGTAAGCATCCTGAATTTGTATTTCCTGGAGATATTTGTTCAGAGCCCGCAGATCCAGGATAGGCGACACCGCCCCCCGCTTGGGGACCAGAAAATACCTGGAGTAAAACCGCTCTGACAATGTGCGGAGGGACGACACAGATTGCTCCTTTGTTCAACAGTGAGAGGATTTCCTCCTGTAAAAACACGAGCCGACTCTCCTGAGCCTGGGAATATATTATGCCTGCAAACCGCGGGGAACAGCGGCAACTGTAGCCTGTATCCCTCGAGATCGCTTTTTAACACCCAGGACGGGCTGCGTAGTGCAGCCCATCTCCTCCGCCTGAGGGAGAGAATAGACGCACACTGCAGCTCTTCCATCATGAGAGAGCCCATCCGCTATGCGATGGCGCCTCCTGTGGTGGAACGATACGGCCCCCGACAGCGGCCGGTCCCCCGGGGACAGCGCAACGGCGTGGACCCCACAGCCTCCACCCCGGCACGAGCCGCAGCCCTTCGGGCTGGGGCAGGTGTTGCCACCGCTGCTTATTGTGACAGGTTTGGCTGACTTTTATTAGCTGCGCCTGGCCCTTGGCCTGATGCGGCAGCGAAACACAATTTATTCTTTTTAAGAAACCTTGTGTGTGCGCAGGTTGCTTGTGGACATGAGAGAGGGCAACGGCTGAACCCTCTGTCGCCAAATGTCCATCCTCCCTGGCTCGGCTTCTGGCACCGTCCGAGGCAGCCGAGATGGGGGCGTGGGGCCCTGTGTGCACGCTGAAACGCCAACAGGTGGTGCGGGAGAACGGGAACATCCAGCTGCATCACCGACGGAAGAGAGGGGCAGTCAGGCCGCTCTCTTCTTCTTCCTGGCCTGGTTGGTGACAGCTTGGGCGGGCTGCTTCATGCCGCCAAGTGGAGCTGCAGCCGCCTAGGGGTTTTGACCAGCCGGGCCGACCTGTCGGGCAGGTGGGGCGGGCTGGAGCCTCATTTGTTTCGGGACTTTAAACTGGGCAACTTAAGCAGCCTGCACAAAGGTCTTACGCTGCGCAGGTGGAGAAGGAGCTGGGGGCCTGCGAGGGAGGCAGAGCTGGAGAGCTTCATCCTCCTTCTTCTTAGCTTCGCACCGCCGTTGCATCGAGGCTAACGCTGAACCGAAGATCCCTTCCGGGACAATGGGCATGTCCAGAATTTCCTCCTTCTCTGTCTGACAGGTTGGCGAGGTTGAGCCACCGCGCCGCTCCTGCAGAACCATGGTCCCAAGCGCTTCCTCCGCGGCCTGGACCGCACAGCTGGACACGGAGACACAGGTCAGTAATGACCGTATCTCGCCCCACGTGGCTGGGTCCTGAGTCTCGCGCAAAATCTCGCACAGCTCAGCCTGATAAGCCGCGGAGCAGGAGAGGACATTGAGCGCTCTGGCCGAGAGCGCAGCCGCCTTGTAGGCCTTTTCAGTCAGGGCTGACTGAAATCGGGTCCGACTTGGACGGGCAGGCTGGGGCCCGGGAGGATATCGCTGACAGGCGGGGTGAAGGTGCGCCGCAACGAGTGGCTCCATCGGAGGCATGCGGAGCAGACCCAGGCTCTCCATCGCCTCACAGTCGAGGGACGAGGCTCCGGAATCGGGCTCCTGCTGCTGTAAGGGCGTCTCTCCACGAGCGCGACTCACTCAAGCAGCTCTGGGAAGATGGGGAGACATTGCTTGGTCGCGCCCAGCCAGGGGCAATTTCTTCCCTCGTAGCGGGATCTGGTGGTCTCAGCTACAACAGTGGGCCAGCCGGATTCCCAGCCGGGCAGCAGCGCTTGCACACGCCGAGCATGTTCCAGGCTGGGGAGGGAGAAGCTGGTGTGCTTTCCCCATCCCGAGAGGCGACGTGGAGGCAACGGGCTGTGCAGCCCGAGCCGGAGTGATGAAAACATCGCCCCGCTATCATCCTCTGATATGAGGAGTTCCGAGGCGGCATCTTCATTGTCCCCATAGTCCAGTTCAAGGACGCTCTTCCTCATGGGATCCGCCAGGTCAGGCTGGGAACCCCAGCTGGCGCTAGCCTGGTGTCGCCACCGCAGCGACTCACCATCTCCTCTCCTCCGGCTTCGACAGCAGTGCCATCGGGAGGGAGAAACGGGTCAAGTCCAGACAAGCTAGCCTGGCGGGCGAGCCGCTCATGGAGACTCTTGATCGTGAACACCGCACAGTGTTGACACGAGCCGGGACGCCGATAGCTAGCCGGGCGTTCCAGCCTCAGGCAGCCTCGAGCAGACCTGGTGTGGATCTTTGCTCAAATCTTGTTCCCACAGCGACAGGGACGGATCCCGGAGTCTCCGGCGCCTCTGGTGTGAGGGGTAATACAGCCTCCATTCCTAGCTAGCTGGTGTGTGCAGGAAAAGGCAGCGTTAGCACGGTTTGCACCGCTGAGGAAAAAAGAGAAACAACTGGTATGTTGCTACTCAGTGCCTAGGCGCTGTGGTGCAGTGAGGCGCCAAGGACAGCGCTGACTAAGTCGTGGGGGACGAGGAAAGCACCGACCGATCTGGTGTGACCGGACGGCAGAAACAACGCCCAGGCTAGTAGCGCCCGCAACAGAAGCCAAAGGATCCGCCTGTGGACAGTTTAGCTAGCTAGCCCTGGGCGCAGATATGCCCGAGGAGAAGAGGTGTTTGAATGACGTGGTGCCGCTGCCCGCTATTTAAGGTGGGTCGACCACCGGGCGGATCGATTATCGTTCACCTGCCAATCAGGATTGGCGTGATGAGATTAATGCTTCTGAGGGCTGCAGCAGGGGCGTGCATCCCATAGTGAGACATCGAGCGAAATATTATGAAAGAGAACCATTTTTATATCTGTGTTTAAACCCTATCTCGGTTATCAGGAGGGTGATTCAGCTCCTGTGATTGGTCTATCTTCTGTGAGTCTTGAATGATGTGATTTGAACATTATTAAGGATGCAGGCCGGCGTAGTTTGTTGTCATGGCGTCATCCAGGGGCGTGTGGCAGGTTATCCTTGATTATGGATGAAAGCAGACATGGAGTAGTTCAATCAGTGCCACTTATGTCCCGCCTCATTTGGTTCTCCTCTTACTCCTCTTCCTCCTCCTGCAGGTGCAGGATAACAGTAGCTTTGCTAATGCACTCAGAGTAATCCAGCTAAATGGCTATACTTTGGTGAAGGTCTTATTTGGATTATGCTACTTACACCTATCTTTGATGCTGTGCACTGGGAGTCTCACTGTCGCCATAAATAAACCAATTATTGGAGTATTACCGTCCACCCGTATATGACTGTGTAGTGGAGACCTGTAACAAACATGCACTGCAGTCTCTAAATATTCTGGCAATAATACTTTTTATAATGTTATGTCTCGAGTTATGTTGTCATAAAACTTACTTTAGCAAACTTCCTACTCAAGACCACATTTTCCAAATGCTTGAAGAGTATAAACACAACGACACTGCCAGTAAAGAGAGGTCATTCTGTTGGAGCTACAGATTTACAAACTACACAAGCATGTACAATTATGTAATTAACAATCTTACTAATACACACATATCTTTATGAACATCATAAGGAAAACATTTTAAATGAACATATCTAACAGTCAATCAGCCAACGTTTGTATATCGTGACCAGGGCAGGGGCATACATATTAGGCAAACACAAGCAATTGCTTTGGGCCCTGAGATTTCCAAACATCTCATAAAAATGATTAATGAAGTTTTCTTAGATTTAAAGCAGTTATTATTTTTAGTCCTTAGTAATTCACATGTTCAAAAATACATCAAATGCTTAATCTATCAATATTTCTACTTTCTCTATATTTAGTCATAATTCACATGCTTAAAAATACATCAAAATGCTTAATCTATCATAATCACATCGACTGCTTCCCCCTCCAAAAAAATTCTGGGTGATAATTCACTGGATGGGGGAATATAACCATGGTGATATAACTGGTAACTCAAGCTGTCTGATAACTGTAACAGATTTCAAAAGCAGGACAAAGTGGCCTAAATAACATGCTCACCTTTTGTCAAAAAATGAACTAAAGTACAAAGTTTGAGCAAATGCATTGTGGTGGACACAGGTGCTTGTAAATAGGAGTCATGCACACAGGTTAACATGGGAATAAAAGGGCATTTGAACTATGTTTGAAGTAATCATTAGCATAATTCATCCACAGCCTGGTTTCTGGTGTAACAGTCTGATCTTGGTAACCCCAGTTTGCATATGTGTTAATTTAGTCACTTAACATTTTAGTGTTATAAAATTTGCAGTATGCCTCTATTAATTCATACTGCATACTGCAGTGTGTGTGTGTGTGTGTGTGTGTGTGTGTGATAGAGAGAGAGAGAGTGTATTTGCTGTTTCTGACACAGCCCCTGTGAAAAGAGCAGTGATGCATTTTATTCCAGGAAGAGACAAAGCTCTGACCCCAGAGGGGAGCTGAGGCAGTGCAGGGTCAATCGAGATGTACCACCTCAGCTGCACAATCTGACAGACCTAATGAAGCTATTTGTAATGGTTTCCTCTCTTATCTGTGGTCAGACAGGCTCTCTGCAGCAGGGCTCAGGCCGGCTCATCAGCACGCTTCTCTCACTATCTGCTGGACGTCGAACAAATGATCACATCAGGCTGACTAGAATGCGGCTGTGACATTAAGACTGTTTGTTACAATACCAGATTGATTATTTGCCAAGAACATCTCTGTCAGAGTTATAATGAACACATCTGTTGTTCAGCTTGGGACAAGATACATTTGTGGTAAATAACACCGTACAGGGCATTCACTAAGACCATGCGTGTTCGATGTCTTTTAAAGCAATATTTTACCAAGCTGATGAGCTTGTAGTAGTGAAAAGACTGGTGTTACCGCCCTTGGAATAACAATGCATGAGAACTGACTGATGCGTAAGGTCTTTATCTATTTTCCATCATGGCAAACTCCTTACAACACTGTGAAACTGTTTTAAAAACATGCCTAGAAAATAACCAGTTTAGATTAACATTTTAGGTCAACGTTTCACAGAGAATGCAAACAAAAGCCCATGAAGGAGATGCACCGAGTGATCGTTGAAGGTACAATATGTATTTAAATTAATCATAAAATGGCCCAGACATGTCACTAGACATGACAGACAAGAATGTTCATGTTCATTTCAAATAGTTATTTCACTGACAACAGTAGTCCAGCCAGGATATTTTCATTTAAAAAGCCAAGTTGCAGCCCTCAGCTGTTGATGTTGTCATGTTGTGTTTTGGTCTGATGCTCCACCCTCCACCTATCTCCCAATCACCAGGTCAGTAGTGTTTCCTCATCCGGGTTGCCAGCTCTGTTCTAGTTACCACAGCTGCAGCTACGAACTTGTCGGATAAATAATGTCTAACGTCACGAAATGTCAAAGACCTCGTTGTGAATCTGAAATACGTCGCGATAAAGTCAGAAATAAAACAAGGATTTGTATAGGAGATGCCTTTGAAAGATGGAGACTGCTGAACGCAGACAGGCAGCAGCACCATCACCGCATACCCTGGGGTAATGTGAGCTCCACTGACATTACCCCGTCCCTCCACAGCTCTCCTCCGGAACATTTCACTGAAATTTTGGACCTCTGGGCGAACCCCCGGTGCTACCCTCCAGCCTTGGTCGGGAAGCAGCATTCCCGATCGCCCACTATCACCGCGGACCCCCGCCTCGTAGCTCTAACCACTTTACCCCAGCCCTCCACAGCTCTCCTTCGCCTCATTTCACTCCTTCTAAATGTCCATGGTGATGCCCAAGGTGGCTGCTTTTCATTCACTGTAACACTTTCTGTTCCTGTTGGATCCTTCAGCCGAGCTGGCAACCTCTAGTCAGGGGAGAGGGAGAGGGGAGATACCACTCTGCAGTAATTTGAAAGTGATTGCAGTACCAGTTTTGGCCACAATCCTGCATACAGTTCCTTTAAACAAGACAGGCATCTAAAACAAACACATTCATACACACACTTCTTTTTGGACATTCATACACACAACCAAATCACATTGTGGCTTTTTACAAGTGAAAACAGTGAGATATTTGATATGGTAGCATCCAAGTCATTCTCTGTTAAACAAGCTGGGTTTCTTGTCAGGTGTTAAAGGGCTCAGGCACAGCCATGGAGCATATGTAGCTGCACTTCAGCATAGGCTGCTTGTTCTGTTAATCAGCAGGAAAAAAAGAGGGCATTGTGTGTCTCTCACTTGTGGAAACACACCATGCCTCAACGTTGTGAAGCGATTGGTTATGTTTAGGCATTCACCATTCTGCGTCCCACAGTAAATAAAATAACCTTAAAAAAAAGCTTACGATATGGGCATTATCTAAAGTGCTGTCTTTCTTTGAAATTACAGTTCATCTCTCAAGAATGTGATTTGATATTTAATAGCTTTGAATTCCTTGAAATTAAAGCTTTCATTCCCAGTATTCAGCTCGTTTTTTCGTGCTCACCTTCATCGGGCTCTGCACATCTCCCAGATTAATTGCAGTTCCCACACCGTCTGCCTGCTCCACCCCTTTGTAGCCGAGGAAGCACTGTTTAATCACCGAGATAGTGCCAAGAGATTCTTCCAGGCTTTGCACAGATTAAGAGGACATTACCTAGAAATGAGGGAGAGAAAATGCTCTATTGGTTTTTAAATACTCACTGGAGAGCCTCAGTTTTAAGGTCTTTTATTTTGGCGATTTTCCTTTTCCTGTATTTGTCCATGGACATGCTTTGCTTAATTAGTATTCATGCTTTTATACACACTGACACCTGTGAGAAGGTGAAGAGTGTTGCAGTAAAAAGACCTGCTCTCTCTGGGCCTTCATCTCATAATGTCAACAGCTCGAGTACAGTAAGATGGGTTTGATCCTCCACGCTGACAAATTCCCCGAAACACATTTTCAGATTTTTTTTTCTGACATTCTTTTGCTGCATCAATTCGTTTTGGTTGAAGACTGTCAAATTTAGGACGTGTTTCTATCTCGCACGGTTGCTGAAGATTTTTTTTTCTTTACGATCGAGGTAACTTCAGGTCTTTCCCATCAATGTCAGTGGGTGTTGGCAGCAGAAATTAGGCCTGCCTGCCTCTCTCTCCCTCTTATTGACTCCTCTTTGCCTCTCGATCTCTCCTCTCTTTCACACTTCGTTGTTTGTCAGCGGTAATGCATGTTTGTCACATGATGCCTATCGTGCAGCAGTGGCCTGTTCTCCATCCAACCTGATAAAGCTGAAAAACACCAGCCAGAGAGCACAACAAAGGAAGGATGCAGATCTTTACAAAGGGCATTATTTTCATTCATCGCTGAATAAACTGTGGTAAATGCTTTACACAATAGGCTTTTTGTAAACAAAATGGCCGGTAGTAACTCTTCAACAAGAAAAAAAGAGTGTTTCTTTCCAGAATAGTTAACGATTCAATTGGGTAAACAAGGGCTTAATTTTCTCTCAGTGTGCAAAGCCCTGACATTTGATGTTAGATTATAGCTATAAAACTGTTGGCAAAAGTGAAGTCTCAGTGCCAAGCTGGCATCGACTGTGGGACCTGTTCAGTTCAAATGAAATGGAAGTAACACCTCAGAAGAGAAGATCATATCACAAATATTTGGTATTATTTTAACTCAAAAGACGTGGAAAAAAACTCTGGATACTCTGAGAGCGAATCAGTCATTTTACTTCTTGAAAAACTCACACATCAGCTTTGTTTGACAGCAATGACATTTAGATTCAGCGGGTCAGATTGATCCGAGGTGTGACTCTGCAAACACTCTACGTTTCAAAGGGGAGTAGATGCAGAGTTTTGGTGTGAGGTTATTTCCATCAGTAGTGGAAGGAGCAGAGCAGGGCTCGTCCTGAAGTGCGAGGAGTGATGGATCGAGGCTCCCTGTCTTGCAGAGTGATGATTCAGAGATGGTGTGTTACCCTTCCTTCAGCCCTGCTCCCGGCCTACTTCCTGCCACAGCCCCAGAATCCAGGTTGAGAGAGAATATTGACATGATATAAATGAGAAGGTTCTTCACAGTTCGCCACAGTTTTCACCTCTCCCTCCATCACCCTCCCTCTGTGAACTGGACCATAACAGCACAGGTGGAGCAGGCTGAAGTGACGGAGGTAGACACAAATACTTTATGAAGTGTCTCTCAGAGATCAATTTGTGCTCTACTTGTTTGGAGTTGTTGTTTTAACTTACAGTGTTGGACAGAGGGGTGAAGTAACTAAGTATTTACTGAGGTATAGTTTTAAGTAGTACTTTCACTCAGCTGCATGTGTTGTACTTTTACGCTAAATTTATCCAGTTATTTGTTATACAGAGGATCAGAAACAAGTTTATTGCCAAGTAAGTTTGCACAAACAAGGACTTTAATTTTGTTTGTTGGTGCAGGACATATACAGTATACAGTGTAGGGCAGCCAAAACTAACTGAAGGCATTTTGCTCTTCTTTTAATGAAAAATGGTTCTAATTTTATGACTCTGCTAATACAGCCCCAGAAGGTGCATGAATGCCACAACACAGACGAGGTGTCTGTAAATGCTATGGTAAGAGCTAACACTGATAACCAGGAGTTTTGTTTTTTCTGATAGTTATGTTCCATACACAAATATGAAGGTCTTTTACTTACATTACATTCTTATGTTCAGCCCACCCATTTCATTTCCCCTTACACTCTGTTATTGCCTGAATTTTTTGGTTTTCTTGTCTGAGCCTCAATGCACATGGACTGGCATTGTGTAAAAATGACATGCAAAAAGTTTGTATAATGTGCTATATACTGTATACTCCTTCCTGTGAATTGTTGTGTTGAATGAACACACTTGGAGCCTGACAAGATGCATTTTTGTGTGAAATTTCATTCCACCAAGATCCTCGCTACAGCCACTTAGCTTAGCTGAGGTAAAGATATGCCTCTTTTGTTTAATCCGTGTTAAATAGCGAGTTTACTGGTAACAGTCTGAGACTTAATTCAGGATTTTGAATGCAGGATTTGTGTCTGTGATTGTATATTTTTGCACTGTTGTTTTGTTGCATTTAGTTGAGTACTGGAAGTAGAAGTACAGCTTGTATCTGAGCAGCCACGAGTCATGTCTGAAACATAGCTGTCAAACACTTTGTGCTCGAAGGTGGAAATTCTGGTCTATATTCAAATATTGCAAAAATGAAAACACTTTAATTTTGTTTGTGAACTCTTCCTTCCAGAAGTCAAACAATCAAATCCAAGACGGAACAGTATGTGGTTTTACATTTTTCTTTCTGCAGGAATTAAAGGTGGTTGTGAGTTAGCAGTGTAATCATATGTGCCTAAAAAGTAGACAAGGGCCCCTGCAGTCGTTACTGTGGTATGTTCCTCTAGTCTCCAGTGGCCAGTTTCCCTCCAGTTGAGGCGACTTTTCATTCCCAGTTCAGGAAATTGGGCCACATACTTGTGTTTCTAAAAATAGCCTCTTTTATTTTACCAGAAATGTGGTGAAGGCCAATTACATTTGGTTGAATTCCCATCCTTCCCCGGGGGAAAGTGCAGTAGTTTCAAGAGCCAAACTGTCACCGTTAGAGGCTTCGACTGATTAGTAATTACATTCTCAGAGCAGAGCTTTCTGGAGTTTGTTTGATACCGATGTTATGTTTTGAGATGTAATTACCACTTCCTTTTTGGGGGAGAGAAGTTAATTATCGAGGCCGACTTCATGACGGGGAGATGTAACTGTGAGTATCAGTACCAGTGATGACCTTCATGCTGGAAGTCCTCTCCCCACACACACACACACACACACACACTCCACAGTTTTTAAAGCTTCACTTCGCGTGAATGGCTGAGTTGTTGTTTTGTTTTTTCACCAGTTAAATGCAATTAGACTTTGGATTGTCAACAATTAATCAGTTGTTCGCCCCTGGAGTTTACTGGTCACAATATGTCCTTCTTGATTACACAGTAATGGGCCTAAACAAAGTGTTTATTGCTGTGTAATGAACTGTGGCTCATCGCGCAAAAAAAAAACACAAGAAAGGGAAAGCATCTCGGTCACCTTTATCTCTGTGTTGTTAGCAGGGATGTAGTTCATCACTTAAACACACCAACAGATAATTTCCTGTCTCTGACACTTGCACACTATATATTATCAAACATTTTATGAATGACATAAATGTCTTGAAATTAATGCTCTTCTGTGTGATCCATTTCTGTCCATATCAGCACTATGATGACTTCACTTCATGGATTAAGCTCCTTTTTAAATATGTTCAGTTACAAGAGTGTGACTTGTTTGACGTGCGACGATGTTTCTCCCCACCGCCGCTGCAAATAGAGGCTGCTGATAATATCCAGAATGTTTGATCTGTGCATGGCTTTGACACCTCTAACACACACACACACACACACACACACACACACACCTGCCTCCTCCTCTTCACATCTCACCGTCCCTCTCTCCCTCTTCTCATCCTCTGATACCCCAGATCAAGTCTTCTGAGAGGCGAGAGCTTCAGCAGGCTGCGGTGGTACCATTACATAATTGACGAGTGCAGGGTTGAGGCTGCCCATCATGTGCAGATCCCAGCACAGATCTTTTATTCAAAGCAGCAGCGCGTAAAAAAACTTCCCCCTCAGCCAGGCTATGTTGTTCCGTCAGGGAGACTGATCCTGCATAGAGTTCATACAATGCTGATGGTGATAGGGTTGAAGTCACAGTCGCCAGTCTGACCTACACACACACCAGAAAGAGTTCCAAAAATCTATACTCTGCATATTAATCACCTGACCTGAGTGATAAGACCTGAGTCTTATCACTCCTGCTAAAACCGAGATTATCCGATAGGTGTTATCATTCAGGAGCTTTACGTTGCGACCATTCATCACACTGTGACAGGATTTGTTTTGGGTCGGCACTATTCATCATCATGAAGGGAAAGGTGTCAGCTGTTCTTACCACGATTGGAGGACTTCATTTGTAATCTACTTTCAACAGCAGAACATTATGTGGGAAATTATGATGACTGATTTCCTGACTTTGAAGAGGTAAACAGCAGAGAAGCAGAGACTGGAAGAGCTACAAAAATGATGACTGACGCTACTGTTGTTACTTCCACTACATCATGACTGTCAATGCAAATCTATGGTAGGTACGATGTTACAAGCAGCGTTATGTTGCAGTGTTAGAGGAGGTGTGAGTGAAACTGAGACATTTAAGTAGTAACAGATTCCTCACTGTGCCTATCATTAACCCCTCTGCTCTGAACAGAAGGGTGGCTCTGTGTACAACAGGTTATTGCTTTTTTACTGCACAACCCGACACAATGGAGATGGGCTGGAATGAATCAGCCAACATTAAACTGGTAGAGAAATGAACAGTGTTTTCTAGGTCTGTGGAAAGTGGTCAGCTCGATAATCAAGTTCCTCATGACTACCCACAGGACAGATCAATTGTTTGAATAGATAAATGTATCAATAGGATACACCTTTGAAACATAAGACTAAAATATTAAGCTTGAATCATTTTGGGGATCTGTAGGAAATCATAATCACAACTGTTTTAAATCTCCTGAAAATCAGAATTGTTGTGTTTTTGTGAGCTTAGGATGAGCCCTTCATGTCTATTTAGGGAGCAGACCCTCTTCACAAAGTCCATCATGTTGCTCCTCCACAAACCAAACACAGAGCAGAAACTGTGGTAGCATCAGGTGTCTGACTCCAGTCCATTGTTATTTTGGCATCGATGGCCTTTAAGTGAGGTGAACACAGTAGTAAACACAATGTACCTTTTAATAGTATATCCAATCAAATTCTTCGTAGAAAATACACTGACAACAGAAATACATATTTTTAAAAATGGACAAACAAAATTAGAAAGTTTTACCAAATTATTGACTTGATTACAGCTTGTCAATACTGTTGGCAGCGTGCCTACTCTGAGGTGATTTGCTGTATAATAATGCTTCAGAGTCATGGGTGTGATATTGATCCGATCTTCTGCTTTGTATTTTTATCATGTTGTTGATTTGAACAAAGCTCTTCCACCACTGCAGCCAATTGTGCTCCATTTTATATAAACACAGTGTTTTTTCTAGCTGTGGAGTAAACTGTATAAAGATGAGGCTCATTTTGGATTTACTTATGATTTACTTGTGATATTGCAGATGGTTAATGGGTATGTATGGTTAATAAAAGGGTTGCGCAGCATCACATGGAATGTAATGGAAAATAATTCTCCAGCTGCTCTTGAGACAGCCACCTCATTGGCTGAGTCAGACCTCAGTGGGCGGGACCAAAGCAGCACCACAAGTTAATTGAGAGCTAATTGAGTTTATATTGACCAAATTATCTATTATATACTATACTATTATGAACTAGCTGCAGGTTATTATCTTCAATTTGAGCTGGTATATTATAAGGCAAGACTGTATTCTCTCAGCAAGTAGCTATGTCACTGAATCTCCAACCCGCCCCTTCTCTATTAAAAGTTAAATAAAAATAAATGACCTTCAGTCCATCTGTTTCCCTCCCTTCTGTATAAATATCAAACTCCAAACTACCAGCTTCAGCTAGACAGTTTAACAAGCTAATTGGTTTCTTCAGGCATTTTCAAACCATTGTGGTTATCTTAATTAAGGCTATATGCACCGTTATGGGATATGATTTCACCCTCACCAGAGAGGGAGAGTCTTTTTTCACAGTTTTCTTAAAAGATAATATGTTTTTCTCTCAGAATCTCTTATCAACAGCCACAAGGTCAAGGAGTGCAGTGTGGGCAGGATGGTCATCATCAGGTGATGAAGACAAAATCACGGTTTGTGGATTGTATTACTGATCGCAGACTGTGTGCATTTAATCGGCAAACAAATACAAATTTCAAAGCAACCTGCTGAAACGTAAGAAAAAAACTAAATCTGTGCAGAGTCCAAAGAACAAACAAGCCTCCTTCCCCTTGTACCCTTCATACTTCTCAGTGAGCTCTGTTACTTGGCTTGGGTAGGAAATTGTTCTCAGCAAGGGCTTTTTTTGTCCAGTCATGCTTTCTTTATTTACATCCTGAAAGTATATTCTGATTGGACAGATTTCTTCTTGCAGAGCAGAGTCATCTTTCTAGGATGAATGCACTGCAGCACTCTTTTCACATGATGTAAGCCTGCCACTTTGTCTGGACTAATGATGATTAACTGCAATTTTTTGGGGAGTATACAAGTAGCTCTCTGCAAACACAGCCTGAGCACACAGGAGAAGCACTTGGGGTACAAAATGTCTTCGCTCTGCTTTCAGCCGAACAATTACCTGGAAACACAAGGTTCGTCAGGGGATTCTACCCTGCTGCAATAGGTTGCAACTTTGTCTGTTTTATTAGACTGTATTCTGAGGAGAGATAGGAGAGAACAAAGCAGAAGGAGAGAGAGAGAGAGAGAGAGAGAGAGTCGAGGACATAGAATATGTAAACCTGAGGCACGACAGTACTACACTACTACACTGTGCACAGTGGAGCTATAGTATACATACTGAAGGAGCTTCTGAGCTCAACTTTGACTCAGTTTTCTTCAGTTCACTTATCATACCAATGCATTCATTCATTGTACCCTACAGACAGTCAACAGTGTTTCTTATACAATCACTCTGACAATTTGGTAAATATGCTTTTTCATTTTCTTGCAGAGAATCAGACAAGAAAGATAACAACTCTGATGTCATTTTATAACTCTGTGGAAAGCTAAACAAGCAAAAACGTCTTCTCAGCTTCTCTCTTAAGTTGAACTATGTTGTTTTCAAAAAATGTGAATCATTTTTTTGTTTTCCAAGACACTGTCATGGGAAAGTGTTAAACATCTGCTTTGTCATTTTAGTTGGAGGACAATTAATGTCCCTTACTTACACTCTATTTTTGTGCTCAGTTGTGTCAACTAATTGATGACTCACCAGAGAATTACACAAAACACCACTTAGATCTTGTTTTACAAGCAATGTTCTCATATGTTTTTTTTTTAAACACACCAGTCAGAAAAAAGAGAAAAACACAAAAAATGATTAATAGTCTGAATAAATCGTAGTCCACTGAGACCAAAGTGGCCGATTAGTTGACAGACTAAGAGAGAGCAACCCTGGTTCCCTCACAAGTAAACTGCATCTGTCTGTATAAAGAGAGGACGTATGCAATGACAGCTTTATGCACGAGCAATGTCTGCTTATCCAGTTGGTCATTTATATGTGACTGCAGATATTTTGTGTGAGTGTATAGAGGCAGCGACAGCTGAGGAGAGACCTTCATCATTCCCCAGACAGCCAGCCCTTCAGTCAGTCAGTCAGCACGTTCACTCTGCATTCATTATGAATCACAGGATTACACTCCGAACGATGTTGGATGAAGGGGGACAAGTCTTGATAGACCATGCAGTCGTCTGCATAATGTACAGCAGGTGAGGTATCAGGCGCTGATATGGAGCACAAATATTGCATGAGGGCTCTGCAGTTATTGCTGTCAAATGAAGATGGCTGCATCAGGGGCAGATTGTCAACACAGAGCCAAGAGCAGAGAGAACCTGACTGGCTGCTGTGTAAACAAATGTGATTGGATGTGGGTATTGGGAGTGTGACTTTCTGACAGCTTGAGGCAGGCCGCTGATTTTTTTTATATCTTCATTTACCCACGGAAATGCTTTATTGAAGAGCGCATACAACAATGTATTATCTGTATTTTACCTCTCAGAGCAGCACAGGTCTCTGAGGCATTATGACCTCCAGTACTTGTGTCAGCACTGTGTCAGAACTGGCCTTTTGCCAACACCTCTTTAGCCACAGGAACCCTCCACTGCCACCCACAATACTTACAGCCTCCCACTGTTGACCTCTGATCAGCTGGGAGGTTAAATGGCATTAGATGAGGGTGGCAGGAGCATCATTCATTCATTTCTCATCATTGCTGACAATCAGTTTCACTGTTCTCAAACCAGGTTGTTGTGCTGCTGTCCTCAAAGCAAAGGAAAAAGTCACTTACAAGAGCATTGCATCACATTAAGTGGAATAAAATGTGTATTTATCAAAGTGCAGCTGTGAGCTGTGACCGCTTGTCGAGGTAATCCCCATTCAGGAGCGATGTAAGGACTCCAGAACCAGAGACAGAGACACAGAGACGAGGTGATAACTAATGCGGCCGGGTTTAGCTTCACCTTTGATGTCTATACCAGAAAGCCGAGGTGCTCAGAGCCTATCTGTCCTTGAAATGAACACACAAAGGACTCCCTGGAGAGGGAGAGATATTCTAATCCCAGGGCCAGCTAAGACCTGGAGAGGGAAGTTGACTTTGTATTGATTTTATTTTCTAACTCACCATAGGTGTCTTCTGATCATAGTTAATGAAACATTGCATGGCTTTGCTACTCTCTGATGCATATTTGGCCTGAAGTCAGAGTTTCAGCTCCAGATACAGTACTTAGAGCTGACCATACATTAAAACTTAAAGCAGCAGCAGTTCATGTTTCTGATACTGAATCATGAATTCATGCAGTTCATGTGTGTGTGTGTGTGTGTGTGTATATATATATATATATATATATATATATATATATATATACACACATGTATGTGTGTATATATATATATACACATATATGTGTATATATGTGCAATATATATATATATATATATATATATATATAGAGAGAGAGAGAGACAGAGAGAAATAACTGTTGTTCTTTGTTTCTTCTAATCTATAGACAAGACTGGTTTCAAACATTTTCATCAAGAATCAGCCTGAAACTAGTTTCTTCTGTGTGCACCAGCTAATAATCTGAATTGAACTGCCGTTGAACTCATTTTGGGAATTGTTTTTTTTTTTTTTTTTTTTTTTTTTTAAAAGATATTCCACCAGAAAGTGTTAGTTGAAGTATGAGGCAATTTTTAGGAAAGATTACATCTTATTAAAACACCTTACTGAAATGAAAGTTGGGGAATCGTGCATAAGGGCGCGTTTGATTTCATCATCAGTGACACCTTCAAGGGTGCAGTCGATCCAGCGGTTTTGCTGCCAGGCTTTTGTTTCTGCAGCCATCAAAGGCGGCAGAGCCACTGGACAGGTTGGTGTGTGTGGCAGAATGATTCATCCCATGGTGTGAAGCATCACAACCAATTTGTGCTGCAGTATTGGATACTGGTCTCTTTCTTTGCGTGTACCAGTGATGTCTACATTTCTGAGGCCGTGCACTGTGAATACTCACATCAGACTGACATATTGGGTTTTTGAAAGTATTGAATAAGTGTTGCCTCATTATTAATAAACAGATATTGGCCAGACAATAAGAATTGATGAGTAGACTAGTTGTTGTGAAGCTTCTTGCCTGAAATGATTCTCTTTTTTTCTGCAGCAGCAGTAATAGCTGTTGTACCTCTTGTTGCATATAATTGCATACTTGTATAATTATCCTAATTTCCTTGGAGAATATTAGTGTCTGGAGGAAAACTGGGTGCGTTTCTTGTTTTTGGACATCAGCCAGCACCACTTAAAAATGCATTTCTGGAGAAATATCCATTTAAGAAGAGATGTAGCATAGACTTCCAAATCTGCCCAGCATTCACAGTGACAGCTTTAGGAGTTCTGACATGTATTTTGAGGCTATAGAACTTATTTAGCCTGTAATGTAATCAGTACCATTGAAATAAAGTGAAGATGAAATGGAGGAGATGTCAGGGTATCACTAAAATAGAATAACTCTCTCCAGATTGGCAGCAACGGATTGAAAATTGTTATAAAGAAAGCAGGACAGGACTGGTCAATCCAAACAAGGCTCCCAGATTCTTAGCAACATGTTTTTTTTATTGACAGAGTGTCAAAGTTATTATGGATCAGCAGGGTGGAGATGTAAGGACTGGGTATAAAGAGTGTGTCTCAAGTTGCTGGACATCCAGCAGTAATGATACTACTAATTGTAAACCAGAAAGCAGTAGTGGGCCTCAAGCAGAGCCTTGTGGCACACCATATGTGATAGACAGGAGAGGGTGAAGCTATTGAGATGGTGCTGTGATTGAGAGTAGAGCACCATCATCAGATTACAACTGAGAAACCACAACTCATGTGTGTCTCAGTGTTACATAAGAGTCCCATATTAACAAAGCACTGTCATCAGGTTGGCTGAATATTTATATTTCCTTGTTGTTTTATCCACAGATCTCCCCTGGTGGACTGAACGAACAAGACTGTAACAGAGCTACGCCTGTCCTCCTTCTATTCGTGGTCTGACGGCACTTCCCCACATCAAAGGTACACCCTCCCCTCTCTCTACACCCCCAGCCTCCTTTAATCACTTTGTTCAGCTCATCATTGCAGTAATTACATTTCCTGACAGTTTTTTTTATTTGCAAATCCAAGACTTCACTTTCTCTGTCATGTGTCCTCGAGGGAGCTTCCCTACACTTCACTTCACTTTGTCACTGAGGTGCCTTTTACGATTACGATTTCAATACATTCATGAGCTTGTTCCTCCAGGAAATGTGCTCTGATTTCAATAATTCTCACAGTTGAATCAGCTCAGGTAAATGTCGACTGAAAAGTGGCGTTGGTTCTCTTCACAGTTTTCAGTGTGTTTTAGAGCTGAACAGAGAGAGGACAATTGTTCTGGTCCACTTTCTAAAGACTGTGTAATTGTGTGTTTGAAGTCTGTCACCTGTTGAAGATACAACCTGAGACACTTTATTCAGTTTGGGTGTCTTATATGCTGCTCTTTTTTGGTTATACCTCAAACTTGGAGACACTCTTTTGTGCTTTTTCTCTTTAACAAGTCAAACAGAGAGCACTACAGTATGTATAGAGAAAGTGACTGTTAGAGTATGTCAAATCTTTGCTTTTAAGGTCTTTAAAGTAATCTCTTTAATCATGGTCTCACAGTCAAGAACCAACGTTTATCTCATAACTATCTAGCTGAACCCTGCCCTGATCAAGAACTGGGGTAAAGCCTCTGAATGTTAAAATTAAAAATGGAAGAGAAAGCAAAACAGAAGCTTTGCACTTCCCAAATAGCAGTCTGTAGCGCCTATGTTTATGGTGAATTATAGGAGTATCTCTCAGTCTTAATGGGCTTTTCCATCCCTTCAAAGAGACTTACAAAGACATATTTTTGCATGTAAAAATATCTTGTGCTTTTAGTGTGTGTGTGTGTGTGTGTGTGTGTGTGTGTTTTTGTCAGTGTTTTCCGGCCTTAAATCCTCTGTATAGCGGCTGTTCAGAGAAGAAGGCTAAAATAAAATATGGATGGTAAACAACAGCTACATTTCTTTTCTTCTAGCTGTGAAAGTGATCAGCTATGGGCTCCACAAACCACTCGCTAAGCTTTGCTTATCCTGGCATCACTCAGTCGTACCCCTCTGGGAGTTAACACTCACTTTAATGTTCCTCAGAGCAGCAATGGCTGGAATCCTAAATTGAAAGGAGGTCCTTTCCTGATGACAGCGCTTTGTCTTTTGTGTTGCAACTTTTTAATGCATAAGTCACTTACTGTGTCAGTCCAATGCTATATAGAATTTTAGGTATTACATTACATAACTTTGCAGAATATGGTGATTTTTGCTAACACTTCAAACTGACATGTTCATTAGTAGGACTTTTTTTTAAACTTCCTACTTTCTGTTGGTGAACAGAAATGCCCAACACAGCAGATTGCCATCATTATGAATCACTTAACTGTCAGTCAATCTCCATAAGAGCTTTGCCATATTCTCTCATGACCCTGAAATTACTTACTCTGAAATGACAGTTTAAGGCAGAGCAATACCCCCTAATGTCCCCAATTTACCTTGACTGGATGAATGTGTTATCATCAACAGCCAGCGAGGGTAGATTGAAGACCGTCATCACTTCCACACATACGCAGGAAGAAGAAGAGCAGGTGTTTTTAAGCCCACTGTGCACTGAGAGCTGCATCCTCAGATGGACATTTAATGAATTTAGGCAGGGAATTAATTTGAGCTCCAATTACAGCCTCTGAAAAGGGGCAAATTGGTGGTGAGGGGGGGAAGGGAGGACCCCACCACCCACCTAGTCCCTAATCAGGTGAACTCGATACCAGGCACTGATGGTCACTCTCAATTATCCTCATCCTTTTTCACTCAATCTGTTACCCCACCCCCTTAATAACACCACACTCAAACCCCTCAAGACACGTGCCACCTCAGCTCCAGACGGCCTCCTCAGTAGCTGCAGTCCTCCTTTGTTTCTGCTTTGACTCCTGATATACGATACAAATCAAAGCCAAGGGTCAAGTCAAGTCAGTTTTATTTATATTGCCAAATATTACAAATCAAAAATGTGCTTTATAATCTGTACAGGATACATCACACTTTGTTTGCGATTTAGCTTATAGATTTTCAGCAGAATTGGCTAATTTCCCAAAATGTTGAAACACCTCTTTCTAAGAGACAGAGCAATGTGAAGTCAAAGGCAAATTAAACTCGAAATGTTGACACTAACCACTAGAACCGATGCCTCGGTGTGAGGACGGGAGGAGATCTGCCAATACAAGCATTTTTTTTCAAACAAGCGACACGTCACTCAGATGATGTACTGAGCAAGTTAGGACAAAAAAAAGAAGAGGTCTTACAACAAGTCCTGAGTAAAATCATGATTCACACACATAGGAAAGCCTTGGCATCTTTCCATAGTGGTGGTTTCAAAAGCAGCAAGAGGTGACAGTTAGAAATCTAGTTGTAAAATGTCAGTGGACTGCACACAGCAGACTCATACCAACCCACCTAGTTTGTTATGCTTTTCACCAGAGAATACCAAAGGAACACAAGAGGCAAAAGATCAAATGTTTCCCAGCTTGCTCTGCTCAGAGTGCTTGCATTGTGCTCAGAGCAGAAAAGTTTCCATATAAACAAAACAAGAATTTGATGTTGGCAATGGGGGAATCACCATGGCTTCAGTTCAGTTCAGATCAGAGAGGACTTTGTCTCTTTCAGCCCTGTTTTTTGTCATTTAGTGGTGTCATATAGTGGGATAACCAGGCCTTGAGCTGCTGGCTCCTTTAAAGCTTTTCTTGAGAATAACATCACATAAATACCAGCCAGTTTACTACAGAGAGGAGCATGATGGCAGAGAGACTCGTTACTGGACGATTTGTTTTAGAGGAGTCCAGCAGACCTGATGAATACAGTGGCACAGATTTATTACTGGGTTTTCCAGCAAACCTTTGAAGTGAGCGAACGCTGCACCGCAGCCGCCGATCCACACTAAAAATTGTGGCCGTGTGTGTGGATATATTTATTACCAGGCTATTTTTAGAGCAGAGGGGTTGTGCTGAAGTGCATAAAATCCTTCCAGCAGTGAAACAGTGAAGCTGCTGGCGAGATGCTGGATCGACTATACATATGGAAGATAAGCCTGTTTTTCTGTTTAATTAAATATGTTTATGCCTTAAGAGTAATCAGATCAAACTCACTTTCCTTTGTGGAATTAATGAAACGTTCCTTTTCTTAATCACATCTCTGTGATTAGCGATCATCCTCTTCTCTCATAAACATCCCTGCCATTACAGTTGCACTCTGAAATCTTTCCATCGCATAAAGTTGAGAGTAAGTAGGAAGTGTGTAATAGAGGATGGGTTAAACGTGCAGACCTTGGCTGTGTTTTTTATCCTTTCTGACGCAGGCCATTAGCAAACATCTGATGAAGCAAAGATCATGGTGGCAGTGGGGAATTCTTCTGATGCCCCTCCCTGTGCTATTTTAAGTAGGCCCACAAGTTAGTGTTTAATGATAAGCCGTGGGGACGTAGCTGACATGCCTGCCATATTATTCCCTTTACGACTCAGGAAGCAATGGCTACGTTGACCCCCAACCAACCCTCCACGGGGCTGCGAATCATCAGACTCTGTCATCAAGTGTGTCCAATCAGCATGGTACCCTATCGCTGTCAGTTATCTTAAGTAGTGGATAGCTTTGAAAATAGAAAAGTGTGCTATTTTAGCCGTCAGTAGTCAGCAGTGTTTCCATTGTGACGCTCAGTTTCCAGCTGATGACTAGTCAGATATATTTTTGAGAGTTTCAAAATGGATTTCTGATTTGAAAATAAAGAAATGTTCTCACACTGAAATAGAGTTACCAAAGGATCCTTTTCTTTCATTCTCATGGATGTGGAGTTTAATTTTGAAAACATGGGCTCCTCACTCAGCATGTATTGCTGGATGAGGAAGAGTGAAGGAAGAGTCTGACGAGACGCCGCTCCAGATAAATAAATGATCAGCGTGCAGCAAACATCAAAGAGGGATTGTGTGCTTCAAAGGGAATAAGGGCCTCACGCTCACCAGGTTCTGTACTGAAGAATGAATGCTGTTTCACTTTCTGTTTCTGTAATCCAACGTGTTTAAGATTCTAATGGTTGCATCTGCATTGATCATCCCCCGCTGAGATGACCCGCCTTTCCTCAATCTCTGTCTGTGCTGGTGGTGAGATCATCTGGAAGAGCTGCTTTCATATAATGTGTCTTCCTGTCACTCCTTGGGTTTTGCCTCAAGATGCGCTCACCTTACATTTCTGTTTTAATTCCCACTCACAATAATGTGACATCTTCGTCACGAGGACCCCTCTCACCACAGTGTGGCTGTGATTTTCCTTCAGCTGACTCTTGAGAAACATCTTTCACTGTCTGACTGAGCAGTCCAGTCCAAGGCCAGAACATTATGTTACATCCACATACAAGAAGACACATCATTTGTGCTGGATCTGAGGAAAATGCTGCTAGTAGTAAAAGTAAAGTAGGTAAAGTAAAATGTTTTAACACAGACATGGCCTGGATTATTTCACTTTTGGACCCTGTGGCAAAAATCATATTCAGTATTTACCTTCTTCATTTGAATTAGAATCAAGTTTATTGATAAATAAGTATGCATATACAAGAAATCTGACTTGATACGTTGGTGCCATATAAACATATTGCAAATTTTAAAAGTACAATAGCCAAAAAAGATGAGGAATAAGCATGAATAAAAACTGTAAACCATATAAACATAAAAATGAGGATGAGGATCTATCTATCTATCTATCTATCTATCTATCTGTCTGTCTGTCTGTCTGTCTGTCTGAGTGAAATGCACCAAAGTAACTGAGAAAAACTGTAAAAGTGACAGGTTCTTGTCCCACTGTAAGCGTCAGGGAGGACACAGTGGCAGTAGTCATGTGCAGATTGTTTAGTGCTGAATCACTGTCCTTTACACACACCTATTCACCCTCTGAAATGTTTGTATAATTGAATTTACAGTGGTTCTCCCAACGTTATCTGCACCCTTTGTCCAGCCTCAGCCATTGTGAGGCTATGATTGACAACATGATCCATAACTGTAGCTCTGGTTTCATCAGTAATCCTCCTGTACTTGGCCTCTTCTTCCTCGTCCTCTTCCTCCCCACGTCCTCACCCCTCTTCCACGAGGCTGATTTCTGTGTCACAGTATTGTAGCAATGGTACACACATGTGCTGCTTGGTTCATACATGCAGATATGAGTTCATGGGCTTCAGTGACTGTGGAGAAGTGGCTTCATTAGTTCAATTAATGCTTCACACAGTCCTTCTCATCAGTGAAAGCTGAAGTACATCTAAGAGAAATTGTTCAATTAGGAGACATTTTAAGAAAAAAAAAGATTAAAAAAAGTACATGAAAATTGCTTGACAGATTTTGACAACTAGTTCAACATTTTTGTATTTAATGACTCAAGCAATGAAATGAGGACTATTAGTTTCATAGGGAATGACTATTCAGCATTAACAAGTATAATTCATTTTGACTGACATAAGCAAATGATAATATTATAAAACAGCAGAGAGTTGTATGAAAGCAACTGATATTGATATATGCAGTTTGTTGGAAGGAATGAGAAACTGCCACTATGATGTGCACAAATTACAAAATGTTCTGTGTCAGTGCTGTGAGAAAAGCACCAAAGCCACTGAGAAAAACTGTAACATGTACATTTAGATTTACAGCTTTACTGCAGCACAAATTTAGCTTATTGCAGTGTACAGCAGTGTTACAGTAAAGATTTGCCATATTTACCGTCACTGTGTTACTCTGCACCACATGGATGACAACCTTACAGAGGTGGAGGAGGGCCTCAATTTACTCTACAACAAGAGGAAGCCATTTGTTCAGGGTTAACTACACACAATGTCATAAGGTTGAGAGAGATACAAAGAGCTGTTATAGATGATGGCAACATCTTTGGGAATATTCAGTCTGTTTAACTCAACCCAAAGGGAGTTTATGTTTGTTGTAAGTAAGGGTGTATTTATTCTTTTCGAATTACAAAGAACATGCAGTAAAAATGTAAAACATAAAATAAATATAAAATATGAAATGTCTTATACTCAGTTACCTCACTAAATACAATAATGTTTAACTTTACTGTATAAATAGTCTGTAGTGCTGTCTTGACCATTTTCAGGTAGTGTCACCAAGATCTGACTTTTTTTACGTTGGGAAACTCTGACAGAGTAAACTGTCATAATGAAAACATGACAAAGCCATTTGACTATCTTGTTCATAAACATGGTGTCAGCACTTTTCATCTTGATGACACTGACACTTTCATTGACATGAAGAATTGCTTTTGAGGAATGAACTATCCATTATGAACAAGTGACACACTTTTGCAGGGTATCTACTAGGTTTTGCAGTATGTAGTAATTGTTTTGAGGAATGCATTAACTGTTGTGCAAATGTAAACAGTGATGTGAGAAAAGCACCAAAGTGACTGAGAAAAACTGTAATATGAAAGATGTGCACCTGTTTACTTAACTTAAGTTTCCCATTAAGTGAAATTCATCCCAGTCAGAAGAAGCATGTTGCTTTTTGTTTCTGTTTTAACCTCTGGCCTTCTCTCTTTTCTCTTCCCCTCTCTCCCAGCTCACTCTTTTCTTCTTGCTGTCTCATCCTTTTGCTTCTTAGAGTGGGGGATGTCTGCTTTCTAACACCTCTCAGCCTGCTTATCTATTAGGTCTGTATTGCTGTGGTTCACTATTTCAAACCCCATTTGTTATTGTGCCATCAACCCTCTTGGTATCCTGCCGCCATCACTTATGGATATCAGGGTGTGTGTGATGCGCATTGTGGCTTGCAACTGTTATCTAAAAAATTATGATTGTTTATGATAGTGTGTGTGTGTGTGTGTGTGTGTGTGTGTGTGTGTGGTTGGGACCCTTGCATGCACTGGATTCATGCCTGTGACAGTGCTTGTTGTTCAGATCGTGTTATGGCTCAGTGCATGACCCATGCTGGCTGTGATAGGGGTGACATTATTTCCTTCCCACCTTTTTGGATGTCCAAAAACAACAATCTTTGTGAGCGTGCATCATGCTGTTTCATTCCCTTTGTGGTACTTGGACCATATTTCTATTTTGCTGCTCTGATTTTACAGCAAAACTGTACTGGATAGTACGTGTGGTGCCAGGGTTGTTTTAATTACAGGAAAGGCTCAAACTCCTGAAAGTGAAGACATAATTGGCACCCAGTAGACCATCCTCATTCTTGTCTTTGCCATGCTGATCTTGGAGCATCAGAGACTTTCGCATGTAGCTGTGCTTTGTGGGGAGAATTTGTTCTTGTCTCTTTGGGGTATTGGCTCAGCAAAGCACAGTCTGTCTTAAACAGAGTTGACTGTATCAGATAGAGTCTCTCTGTGATCACCTTACCTCCCCACTCATCCAGTCAGCCATCATAATGATTCCATTTTGATGTGCCATGTTGGTATATTGTTCATCATTCAAAGCTTGAGTCTTGCATTTGACGTTGAACTTGCGTCAGCCTGTTGATGCCGCTCGCCCAGCCTGTTGGGTCAGGGTGTCTTTAATGACCTGCTGCCCCCTCCTCTTGCCTCCTCCTCTTGTCTTCCCTCCCTTCCCGACATGGAAGACCTGTGCAACTGTGACTCAACCCTGGACATGGAGGACTATGATGTTCGCTCGGCCGCCAGCATCCTGGCCTCAGTGAAAGAGCAGGAGGCGCGCTTTGAGCAACTGACCCGAGCCCTTGAGGAGGAGCGTCGCAACGTCACCCTGCAGCTAGAGCGCGCCAACCTGCCTCCCAACCCTCCCACCAGCCAACCGCTGGCATGGCAGCAGGTGGTGATGCAGGTAAATGACGCCAGCATGCTGGCCAAGCCCCCCGTCATTTTTTTAACCATCAACTTGCAAGACCACTTGTCTGCTTCTCTAAAGCATCATTCTTCCCCTCCTACCATCTGAGCAAAGATCATTCGTTGTGTTTGCTCATGACCATTGCTTTTTATCACTGGTGGGACTCAACAATCTCTCTGTTCCATTTCTCTGTGATTTGTGACACTTGTTCCTTTTGTCTGAACTCACTGCCTCGGATGTTGTGCAATAATCTGCTCTGTGGTGACTCATCTTTAAAAGCGAGCTGATGAGATTCAACCTCTCACTCTGTCTTACTTCACTTCCTCCTTCTACGCCACTGCTTGCCATTCAATCCCATCTCCTCTCTCCCACTGGTCTTTGATATTTTCTGGTGCTGCTTATGGTTGGATGTGGCCTTTCACCCAAATCTGGCCAATGTCTGGGGGACATTAGAGTCCTGGTCAGGGATCCTGACAATGCTGACCAGTTCCATAGGGGCAGGAAATGTAAGATGTAGAGATGAGACAGATGTAATCCCCTAAAAATATCAGCAGTCACAACAACCCATTGATTTACACAAGACAGAAGGAAACCCTCTAAGACTGTACACCTATTTTATTAACCTGAATTTGAAAGCACAATTTGGCGATGCAGCACCTGTAGCACTTGGATACATCACTTTTAATCAGGATAAAGGAGGCAGTCTCATGTGTTATTGATATAGCAAGACTTGCAGAGATGAACCTGCAGGGCCTACATTTATCTACGGGTGTATTTGCCTGCAGTCACATTTTGTTAACAGTCGTGTCAGTGTTCATTTGTAAAGGGCTTGCTGCCAATTTGACCTCATGAAGGGATAATGAAGAGGATGCAGGGAAACTATAGCAGGGTAAACTATTGTTTTTATACATGCATCCAGGGAAGTACAGGAAGTCACCAATAAGCAGTTCCTGTCTATAATAGATTTTTAGTAGATCATTTTTTTGAGTTTGACATAGTGGCTCATCATGTGATCCCACTGGGCTGAAAATGAGATGGCAAAGATTTTTGGGCTTCATGCACCACTGAGCAACTTTCATAGGAATGAACTGGCTCCAACGCTGTATCTGCATCCAATATGAGCTGAATGTAGTCTATCCAAAAAAAATTTTACCTTTACTTTCTTACAATGATGTCTAGGAGTTCAGAAGGAACATGTGATGTTTGCAGCTGCTCCAACAGAACAGTAGAGGCAAACTTCAGGCTTTGGAAGCTAATGCTAGTGGCTTGAGACACTTTCTAGGGGCTGCAGGTTTCCTACAAAATAAAACTCAATCATTAACTCGATTGACTACTGAAATGTAATGAAACCAACCATTGGACTGTTGGCTTCATCATAAACACCATTGAACGCCAAAGCAAATTGATGTTGATGATGTTGGTGTAGCGGGGTGGTAGTCGGTCCGTGTCTGCTCTGGGGCAAACCACTTGGCAGCATGTACGCTCAGTCCTGATCCAGCAGGTGCTGTGTGTTAAGTGTCTGTGTGTGCTGCACTGCGAGACCCACTCCATTCACATATATGAGGCTGTATGAATGATGAGGAAAGCATAGGGTTGTTCTCTTTTTGTGTGTTTTCATGCTTTGTTGTCCGCCACACACACTCTCACACACACACTCCCCAGGCTGTGTGATGGATTAAAATGGATCATGGATCAGTAACGAGGGCTCAGATTCACAACCCCAGCGCCACACTCAATGACGCCTGCCATTATTTAAAGTTTGGGTCAGAGAAGGAAAAGTGGACCAGGTCTGATTAATGTAAGATTCAAATAGACACCCTATGAAAGTGATAAGCCACTGATCTAAATAGCACTCTGCCACATGGTGCTGATCTCAGGATAGATTGGGTCCAAACATCAGCAGACAGCTAACACTTTAATCTGTCTTCATCACTTAGATCAGCACTGTCAGCATTTTAACACAGCTAGACAGAGCAGAGCAGCACAGTCGTGGTCAAAAGTTTACATACACTTGTAAAGAACATAATGTCATGGCTCTCTTGAGTTTATAGTTATTTATACAACTGTGATTTTATTTATTCACTCTGATAGAGTGACTGGAACAGATATTTTTTGTCACAAAAACATTCATGAAGTTTGGTTCTTTTATGACTTTATTATGGGTCAGCAGAAAAAGTGACCAAATCTGCTGGGTCAAAAATATACATACAGTAATGCTAATATTTGGCTACATGTTCCTTGGCCATTTTCATTTCAATTAGGCTCTTTTGGTATCCATCCACAAGCTTCTGGTTGAATCTTTGACCACTCCTCTTGACAGAATTGGTGCAGTTCAGTTAAATTTGTTGGCTTTCTGATTTGGACTTGTTTCTTCAGCATTGTCCACATGTTCTCAACGGGGTTTAAGTCAGGACTGTGGGAAGATCATTCTAAAACCTTAATTCTAGCCTGATTTTGTCATTCCATTACCACTTTTGATGTGTGTTTGGGATCATTGCCCTGTTGGAACACCCAACTGTGCCCAAGACCCAACCTTCAGGCTGATGATTTTAGGTTATTTTGAAGAGTTCGAAGGTAAGCCTCCTTCTTCATTATCCCATTTACTCTCTGTAAAGCAACAGTTTCATTGGCAGCAAAACAGCCCCACAGCATAATACTACCACCACCGTGCTTGACGGTAGGCATGGTGTTAAAGGCCTCACCTTTTCTTCTCCAAACATATTGCTGGGCATTGTGGCCAAACAGCTCGATTTTTGTTTGGTCTGACCACAGAACTTTCCTCCAGAAGGTCTTATCTTTGTCCATGTGATCAGCAGCAAACTTCAGTCGAGCCTTAAGGTGCTGCTTTTGGATCAAGGGCTTCCTTCTTGCATGGCAGCCTCTCAGTCCATGGTGATGCAAAACAGGCTTGAATATGGACACTGACACCTGTGTTCCAGCAGCTTCTAATTCTTGGCAGATCTGCTTTTTGGTGGTTCTCGGTTGACTCTTCACCCTCCTGACCAATTTGCTCTCAGCAGCAGGTGATAGCTTGCATTTTCTTCCTGATTGTGGCAGTGACAAAACAGTGCCATGCACTTTATACTTACAAACAATTGTTTGCACTGTTGCTCTTGGGACCTGCAGCTGCTTTGAAATGGCTCCAAGTGACTTTCTTGACTGGTTCAAGTCAATGATTCACTTTTTCAGATCCGTGCTGAGCTCCTTTGACTTTCCCATTGTAGTGTTTGTATCCAATGAGCCCTATTTAAATGGCCTCAGAGAAGTCACCAGCTGTAGTCACTCATGATCATTCACAAGAAGTTAAGAGGCCATGCTATGAAGCTCATTTCACACAACCTTAAGTCACCAAAATTGCTAATTTATGTTGCTGTATGTATATTTTTGACCCAGCAGATTTGGTCACATTTTCAGTTGACCCATAATAAAGTCATAAAAGAACCAAACGTTTTTTGTGACAAAGAAGTATCTGTTCCAATCACTCTATCAGAGAAAAATCACAGTTGTAGAAATAACTGGAAACTCAAGACAGCCATGACATTATGTTCTTTACAAGTGTATGTAAACTTTTGACCATGAATGTCCATCTCTACCTTCACATCCCAGAGGTTTGTGTAGATTACTTCACACACATTAGCACAGCAGTTGTCACTATAAAAAGTTCTCTGAATCTCTCAGCACCACACACTGACTCTTCCAGTGCAGTGATGTGGAGTAAGACGTGGCCTTGGACTGCAGCCCAATGACTCAAATAAGTCAGTGATGGCTTGACAGTGTCATATGGAAATGTTACTTTAACGTAACATTATTTCCACTTCTAATTTAATGTCAACAAGTGACAAGTCCCCTGGCTAATGTTCATGTGAGCATAGAAATGATGCATAATAGGGAATAGATTTTAGCCAATCTAGTGTCATTACTTCAGATATGACAGTGTTGATTACTTTGGTCCCAACTAAAATATAAACTATAATGAAATTGTATATTGGATGGATTTC
Organism: Synanceia verrucosa; assembly: GCA_029721515.1. NCBI lineage: Eukaryota > Metazoa > Chordata > Actinopteri > Perciformes > Synanceiidae > Synanceia > Synanceia verrucosa. The sequence continues at coordinate 7,436,948 of CM056551.1, read as the reverse complement.
TGTGCAATTTGGTACAAATATTCACAGTCCTTTTCCACTGCCATGGGGTTGACCATTTTGTTGTTTGTGAAATATCTCAACAACTATTGGATGTTGTTGTACTATAAACAAAAACTGAGACAAAGCCGGGGCTTTTCAAAAATATTTATTGTTTTCTTCGACTACAGATGCTGCACACAGTTTTCTATGATTTATACAGTATTTGTCCTGCTGAGAGGGGAGAGAAAATAAGTTCCAGGCAAAAAACAAATCTCCTTCTGATATGAACACAAGTCATCTTTGATACTTTTTGGTTTGACCATGTTAAAACAGGCTATGAAAAGATATGACCACAAGACACTTGTATTAGAGCACTGAGTGTGTGGGTAGAGAGGTTCTTATGAACAGCAATGTCCTACTTTCCAAGACCTTACTAATTGAATTCTGATCCTCATTCACTTCAATGTTACACTGAATTGCAGCAAAGGAAGAGATTTAGAGTTCTTCCTGTGAGAAGCATCGGACACAATCCTGTCAGGCACTACATTAGCTATTCTTATGAAATTATCACAGTAGAGATTCAGTGACACGGACTGAGGCGTCTTTCAATCTGCATCCCCTATGTGACCCCTCACATGCTAACATCGGTAGCCTTTCTTCATTTGCTATCGCCTGTGGTAATTGATTTTTGCCTGAAGGAGTGCTGTCCGAAAGGTTAAGTGGTGCATGGTGACAGTTCTCTGTGGAGGAAAGGCAGACGACACTCAGACAACCACGTCTGTTTGGAGCTAAGGGAGAAGGTGACCTCATTTCATATACGGCAGACGCCTAATCTGTCTACCCACGGCCGCTGCCCGCCACACGCTCAGATCCCATCTCGCAGGCGTACACGTACAATTGCCTGGCTGCACTGAAAAGCACTCGGGATAATTTCTCGCACTGTGGGTATCATTAAATGTCGACGTTTTGGTATTCAGACGTTATATTCAGCAGGCTTCTAGCATTGCGGAGGCATATCATACCCTTTGTGCAAATGTTGTGGGAAGTTTTCAAAGGCTTGTGAGCTTTCAGAGAGCTGGAACAGTGCAGCCTTTGATCTGCGCTGCTGTCTGTGCTGAAGATGTACAGGCCCCGGCCCTGCGATGGCATGACGGCACTCAACCAACAATCACTCCAGCCGCTCTCCACCCACTTTCATCCCCACCACAGCCCCCGCCTCAGCCCTGTCTAGGCACAATGGAAACAAAGGGCTTCAGGCGCTATAGCGACAGAAGATCTATCCTTCTACTGGCAGGGCCCGGGAGCCCCGTACCCTCGTAAATCACCTGCCTAACAATGAGCCTTAGTTTACCCCCTTCCCTCCTCCATCTCCCCTGCCTTTTTCCCTCGCCGTGCCATCAGGAGCCTTCTCTCCTCCCATAAACACCCTAATTACCTCGGTGTGAAAGTACCTCCTTTGTTTATTTTGTATACCACACTGTTCCCGTACCCTCCTACACCACTTTCCTCTTATATTGTAGTTTCAGTTTCATTTAAATTCTAATAATGTTGCTGCCTGTTTTCTATGTTTCCATATGGAGCAAGTAATTATGCTGAGAAGGAGTTTTAAAGGTGCTTGGTCCTCAGGATATCAGGAATAGGAACAACATTTACCTGACTTCTTTAGCTCAGCTTGCCCATGCATGACGTTCACTTTGCTGTTATCGTCATCCATCTTTGTTTCTATTTTTTTCCATCCTTGTCCTGTCTCCTAAATTCTCATTTTTTTGTAATGTGACTTCATTTGCCGTCACACCACTTCCTGTCAACCACAGACATATATACATATGATACTGCCACCAGCACTAATAAAATTTAATAATATACAGTATAATCAAAAGTAAACCTGGATTTGAAGCCTCACACAGCTGCGCCTGTGCTGAATGTGAAATTATTGAGCTGTAAAAATTTTGCATCACATTTCTGTGTAAGTGGATTTTTTTAACACCCCTGAACGTGAAGCACCATTTCCTCATGGGCCTTGTCTGTTATTTAGTAGCAGTCAAACAGGTCAAATTTAAAAACTAATTAAAAGCAAGAAGGAAGAATATGTGTTATTACAATCATAATGTAGTATGTGCAGGTACATACAGTTACATGCATGAAATTTGTCGACTGCATTTAACACATCCGCAGGCTTAAATACTTAAAAGACATGACACTGAAAAAAATGTAAATGAATGCAAACATGGACATAACTGACTCACACATATACTGGCTAAAAAAAAAACAAGAAACTATAATAAATCTCATGAAAATAAGAGTGTAAAATGGAAAATTATGTCCTAATATAAAATGTAATGTTGACATATATAATGCCAGAAAAAGAGTAACGTGAAGCAAATAAATAAATTAGGACTACGTATAGTGTAGTATGTAAAATACGTAAAATAATATAGTATTTCATTAGAGGAAGAAAATATGATTATTATGTAACTGTCTCACAACCCCTCAGTACTGGACTGTTGGTGGTTCAGGTCTAAAAGACTCTCAAGGCAATGCAATGCATTTACATTACAAATCTAATAAATGTATTCAACAGTTAAAGTACAAAACCCAGTTTCTTTCTTCCCACTACCTTGGTTAAATTTAAGCAGAGCCTGCCACTCATGTTCTAGCTTATCTTTTATTCACTCCACTTCAACATTAGTAGTAAGACTGAGGTGATGGCCCATGAATCACACTGCTAACTGCTCAAGGTAGGGAGTCTCAGCTTGGTGCAGGGCTGACATGGAGGGACAGGAATTTTTACTCAAGGTTGTGGTTGTGCATATTCCCCTTGTTCAGACGGAAGGGGAGAAAGAGGTTTGGAGGGGAGGCAACAGAAAGGCCTTTTGTGCTGTGGGCTATTTATATTCCTCTGGGGCGGCTCAAACCTTCATCCTTCGAATCAGCCCCAACGCTGGTGGACTTAATGCCTGTCCTGGTGCACCTCCCTGCCATTTGATCAGGACCCATTAAACCATTATGCTCACTAAAAGCACCACGAGTGATATTTGAACACTGCTCCCATTTCCTTCACCAGACACCCTCTGCAGACGGGCTGCATTTCTGCCTCAGCCTGAAAGTTTCTGCCCAATTTCTGGTCTGAATCGGCTGTTAGGCCTGACAGTGAAGTCCAGAGTATAAATAGTAGCCCATGTGTTTGAAATAAAGCCCCTCACCTTCACAGGACCCTGGTGCCATCCGAGGAATGTGACCTCACCCTTCCCAGTGTCCGGCTGGGTAACCAAACAAGGCTGGACGCTGACCCCTTTAACTGGAACTAAATCAAAAACAGATTTTGGATTTTGTTCTTCAAAGCTCTGATTTAATTATCCTTGCGAGTTTAAGTGACTGGTGCGACAGTTTTACTACATGAATTACAATCACATAAATGCTCATCCAATGAAGAGTGGATGTGGTGCTGAGTCTTGTTTTGGGAGGTGTGCAGGAAGTAAATTTGCACGTTATTGGACAGGATGTTCCTGGAGACCACAAATGGCTTAATGGCAAAAAGGGGACTTAGAGCTGAGCATTTCTTTTAATTCCACCCCAGTGTGTTCTTTAATGAAAGTACACACTTTTACTACAATGTTAATATTGGTCTACTGTGTGTCTTATATTAATGTCTCTCAACAAATACATGTAGACATGTAAGCTAGCTCGGGGATCTCATGTTAATTTTAAAGAAGTGTTGCAAAAGGTGTCACAAAAACAGCTAAATCAGATGAAAAGTCCCCTGAAGAGCCACAAACTAAACAGTAGATGAATCAGCTCAGAAGGGGCGGCAGTGGCTCTCAGCAGGGCACCTTACCTGGAATTAGCCTAAACTCTGAATTCTTAATTTAATGCTAACAAAAGGAAAGCTCTTGGTATTTGCTTGTTCCAGTAAATCCTTCCACCTGTGTGCGTCGGGGAGATTGTTTTGCAGCAGAGGTGTACATGTGCAGCAGCAGTAGGCTGTATACTGTATACCAATCAGATTATAGCAGTCCAGTCAGAAGCACACATACATCCACTGACTTTGCACTCTGGCTGACTATATGAGCTCTGCCAATGCCTCGGGCCTCTAAGGCATATTTCACTGCTGTCCAGACTGTAAAGAGAGGGAACATCACAGAGTGTGGAATTTGCAAACCTTTGCTGTTTTGTGTCACAGAGTTGCACACAAACACATCGTCAGAAACTCCTGTAATTTGTCACAAGCCAGACTGAGGGGCCCTCTCCATGTTTTGGTGCAGTTGAAGAGGGTGATATGATGTGGCCTGCCTCATGTGGAGTGTCTCAGAGTGATTCTCATTGTGTGGAGGGCGATGGGAATAGCACAGGAATGTGTGAAAAGATGGCCGCCGATCTCGACAGTCCTCCATCCTCAAGTGCCTCATTCAAGCTGATCACTCTGTGCTTAATAATGGTATATATACAGATTCCATATGTGGGAAAATGTTAGCATCCTTTTGTTGAATCTCAATTATAAGTGCAGCTGGTCTTCATTCATTCGTTTATCTATTAATTTCCCAGCAACATCATGCAACAAACTTTCCAAGAAGTTGATTGTCAGATGCAGAGGCTGACAGACCTGCCAAGAAACTGGATCATGAGCCAACATGTAAACATATTTGGAAGCATATGAAAATTTCATCTCTAAAAGGAGATTATACCTTGCTAGTTAGTGGGCCCACCTGTCAACGAGAAGTCTCAGAAAGATCAGGTGAATCTCTCACGAAATCTGGGCATCAGGATGTGGAACAGCTAATTAAATTTGGTAAAACAAAAACAAAAGAGTCAAAGTTGGTGAGTGTCAGACTGATTCTAATTTTCTTGTTTGTGCCTCACTCAGTGTGGCATGACAGGATGGAGAAAAAAAAACCTGACCCAGTTATAGTTGTTTTAAAAGCCTTGCTTTGCAATTACAATATTGCAACATAAAGTAATAGAAGATAGAACCTTTTGATGTAAAGTGATGTCATTTAAACAGAGATTTATTTTCCTAAATGAAGTGGAAATTGCCTTTTTGCCAGACAAAAGCCCCCCAATAGATTGGACAGTAATCCCCTGCATCGCTGACTAGTCATTTTTCAAGGGTAATATAAAACATGATAAAAAGAGTCATTAGATAAGGGCATTTTTAGCAAGCTGTGCCATTGTTAGAGTAAACAGCAGTCTGCCTGTAGTGGAGCAGATTACCTTGGTTCTGTAGATGCTCAGATCATACAGTTCTGTATTATCAGAGCCCTTACACCATGCACTTACTGTCTTAAAGGACTTAAAGCAGCAATGTCATAGTAGTACTGTCCTCTTGGCCTGTTAAAACATATTTTACAACATTTTTTCTTTATTTTTGCAGGCTTGCTTTGTGCATAGTGGTATAATTTTTATTTTTATTTTTTAAAAAAAATATTTTTCACCTCTTTATTAATAAAAGTTTCAAGGTAAAATACTCTTTCCTAAGAAATGGGTTCTTGGCAGAGTGGTAAAGCTTCTGAAGTGCTATTAAAGTCTCCTTTGAAACTGGAGATTATAAAAGCATTCTTTTTTTTTTTTTTTTTTTACCATTGAAAGCCATATGTTTATACATTTCTTTATATATACATATTCAAACTATGGACCACTTCTGCTTTCAGTCCACTATTTGTACCTGCTTTTGCTTCACCACCTGATTCTCAGTTTTTTCTATGCACCTGGCATCTTTAAATGGAAGCAAAAACAAAAAAAAACAGGATTTTAACAGATGCAGCTTCATTGGAGGTGTCTGGCTGTCAAAGCGCATCTTGTTGCTGAACGTTAACCTTTCCACCATCTGTTTCACACCGTGCGTCCTGACAGACTAAAGCTGACTTCAGGAGCTTTGATTATAACTCCTGGATTATTCATACACCGTGTACATTTATGTTACAAGGCCAAGACGTGGGTTGGCTGCACTTAAGAGTATAGTGGCAGGTATTCCTGAAAACACCTGTGATGTTAAAGACATAAAAGGAAAGGAAATGTTTAATGCACTTCTTTGGTTTCAGTGGGTGGTTCTACCTGTCTGTATATGAAAAATAGCATTATTAGGCCCCTTTATTTAGCTCCTATCTATTGTAATGAAAATGTCTTCCCTTTGGTGATCCGTTAAAGCAAGGGTTAGTAATGTTGAGAAACTAGCAAGTGTTTGTCATATTTTAAGAATCATCCAACCAAACCCACCCACTGTCCCCAACTCTTTTCCATTGAAACTAGCAAACAGCACCAACTTCAAAAGTCATATTAAAGTCCTGTAACAACCACAGGTCCCTGAATATTACCAATTCTAGCTTTATCATTCCGTCATTAATTTGTAACTAAATATCCAGCCTCAGCTGCACTTTGTGTTTAGTCATAATTAGCAAAACATTAACATGCTAAGATGCTAAACCAAAAAAGTACAATCAAGTACATGCTAAACATTAGCATAATAGCATATTAAACATAGACATAGTGGTGCTTTGAGCCAAACGCTAACGCCAAGTACAGCCTTGTTTCTATTGTATCAGGACACACAATATCTTGTTTAAAGGGGTAATGCTGTTTTTTACAAATTGGACCTTATTTCTGGGGTAAAATATTGCCATTTACTCACCCATTTCACTTTGGAGTCACTTGGAGTATTTTTGATGATATTGGATTCCACGATATCCAACGGGAGTGAATGAGGCACAGAAATGCAGCCAGTAAATGACACAAACTTGACCATTTCTCAAATAACAGATGTTTAATAAGATGGGCTACACTGTTACTATTCTCATCTGAGTCAGAACTTTTCCCTAACTTGAGAAAATTCAATCTGTAAACAGACTATGCCTGCTACACATCCGTGGCGATGGATGATGATGTCATTGCTGAGGACCGCGAGGACTCCTGACTCAAATTAGAATAGTAATAATGTAGCCCATCTTATTAAACATCTGTCATTTGAGAAACGGTTAAGTTTGTGTCATTTACTTGCTGCATTTCAGTGCCCCATTCACTCCTGTTGGTTATCATGGAATATCGTCAGAAATACTCCAAATGACTCCAAAGTGAAATGGCAGTATTTTATCCCAGAAATAAGGTCCAATTTGTAAAAAAAAACCAAAACAAAACGGCACTTCCCCTTTAAGTTAAGTTGGCATGAGAATGTGGCAACTGTTCCTTAAAACAATAATCACAACATAAAACTATAAATTGGACAAGGGGCAACATGCATAGGGAGGAAATGAAGAGTAATGTTTCTCCTCTAATCTACTCCCATGAGTATTCTGGGGCACTTAATGGATTTTTAAACAGGGTTATGAAAGCCACTCATTGCTTAAATGGCTCAAATGGAATGTGATATTGCAAATCGCATAGGAGAAAGAAACGCACCAGCGTTAAAGTTATAAGAGCTTTTTTTAGAACCACTTTTTTGGCTAATGTTGGTTGGATGAATCTGTAATGGTGTTGTTGAAAGTAAATAGTGAATGTAATGGTGCATGGTGGGCTAGGTCTGTCATTGAGAACAAATGGAGCAGGAACGTTCGAGGAGATGAAGTAGCAGACTTGTGGAACGCAAAACCTCAGCTATTTCCTTTCCGTTTGGGATTTCTCTTTTCTCAGATTTTTTTGTTTTTCTTTCAGGCCAGTCATTCTTTTTCCTCTCCTTTCTGTAAGTCCAGCCGTCTCTCAGAGTTGTCCTCAGTTAAGCTTCCATGTACGTTAAGGTAGATTAACATTCCTTGTCAGTCTTGGTCACATTCAAAGCTATTTGAATGTGAATTCTTTCACGTACGTCGCACCCCTCCCTTAAATCAAGTGCAGTGAGACGAACGGACAAAGGGGTGGAGAACAGGAGCTGTGTGTGTGTGTGTGTGTGTGGTGTAAAAATGTGCAGAGTACTGGGTGCCTTCGCCTCAATAGGGCCAACTTTTGTTTTGTGTGTGAGCCCCTGTCCCCCATCTCTTCTTTTTCCTCCGCTCTCTCTGTCTCTGCCAACAAGGGGGAGGGTCGCTGGACTGACAGACAGACGCAGCTGGAGAGCTGGTCCCTCCCCACTAAGATGCCAGACATAGACCCAATGAGAGAGAGAGGGAGCTGCTTCACTTCCAGCTCCTGCTGCCTGTCTGGGAACCCTCCTTTCCATTAACACACCTCCTCTTCCCCCTCCTTTTCTCTCTGTCAGAGTTTTTGTTCTCTCTCTAACTTTTTTATTGAGCGAGGACGCACACAGTTCGGTGCCTCTTTTTTTCTTGGGTTCTAGTTTTCGTTGTGATTCTCTTCGCCCCGTCTGTCTACATTACGCACAGACATGTATGTGCAGCATCTCTGCAAAGGAAAAAGCTAGTTTTTTTTTCAGCCGTGTCAAACAAGCCTGAGATAGACAGATTTACACCGGATGTAGGGTGATTTTACTTTCAAAATAAAAGCACAGCGCTTTCTGTAACAGCATATTGTTGCATTTTCTGCGTAAATTCAAAGGCTGAAATGGTTTATTAGCCATACTGAATTTGGTCATGCATCCATGGTTCAATGAATAGCTGTCATTACTCTTGACAGACAGATAGATTACTTTATTATAGGTGTAAGATTATGACCTGTTGACCTCAACACGCATTGTCACTATTATTAGATAATGACCTGGGCTGGTAATCAAAAGGCTAATAATGACTCTATTATTATTTTTTACAACATGCACAGGCCATTAACTCTTTGAGTGCCATTGTTGTATTTCAACATAATTTAAAATCCAATGCTTGAGTGCTATCGACGTATATGTATGTCAAAGTTGTTTTGCGTCAGCAGGTATCCCACAACCTGTGAGTAATTTGGGGCTTCTGGGAGATGTAGTCAGATCATAAAGAGACGGTATACGCCACAGAGATCAAAGCAGGAAGTGGAGACGATTGTAATCAGAGAGCAAAATGGACGGATTCTGGACAAAAAGTGGCATTTAGGGTGAAACTGCCCTCAAACAAGAATGGAATAAAAACTTTTTTTTCATGATGAAATAGAGAGTATCTTCTTTCATTTAAGCTATTCAATGTTTCCAGAGTCATAGTACAAAATATTCTGTGGATCTTGACATATGACTCAAAATGGCCAAAAATGCTAGCAGAAGGCTCTTTCTGTTTAATAAAATGGCTGACATTCAGTGAGTTAAATGCAGCATCAGATTAATAAAAAACTTTTGCCTCAATGACTATGCTTTAACCTAAAACACACACTTTTTATTAAACAGATGATTAAATTGATGTCATGGGTGGATAAACAAAACTGTCCTCTTGGCTTGTAAAACATGATAAAATGCCCTCTTGTGTGACAAAATGCTTGCTTAAATATCCTCCTTAGTGGCCAGAACACCTTGTAGGTGCCTTTTATTTCCTTTTCACCCTTGCTCTTCAAAAACTGTATGCAGGCCACTGGTCAGTGGACCGGGATGCATGTTGCTGTCTTGCTGTTAGCTTGGATTATGGTTGAAGTGTTTTGAATTTGAAACCTGTTCTAAAAATACAGAAACTAACACTATATTTTCAGTATTTTATCAGACTGGATTCTCTTGTCGTAACTTGAAATGAAAGAAAATCCATTGTTTTTGTAGTTGCTTGCAGACATGCATAACGCTAACCTTTGCCAGCACGTGTAAACAGTCGTTGTTTGGTTTTATTGTGAAAGGCGCACCGCCTCACTTCCTGTCTGCCGGTCGCTGACAGTGACTTGGTCGACGCTGCGCAGCAGAGGATGGCTGCCTGCTCCTGAGCCGCTGCCTCTGCTCTGCGCTCACAGAGGGAGAAAAGTCAACGTAAATAGACGAGAGGAGGAGAGGAGGGAAACAAGAAGTTGTTCCCACGCCAGGAACTAGTTGTCACGCGTTTATTTCCCCGGGACGTTTTTATTTTGTCGGAAAGGAAAGGGGGGATTTTGGACCATGCCTGCTGAAGTGAAACAGGTTAGTGTTGCTGTGTGCCGCTCTCCTCTCTGCTCTCATCGCTACCTCCAGCCTCTCTCACTCTTCTTCTCACTGCTGCTCCTCTTTGATTCAGTATTGTCTGGATGTTTACCTGACATTTTAAACCCTGTTTATTTATTTTATGAAGCTCTCCCTCCCACTTAAATACATAAGAGCAGATCTTATCAGATTTATCTGTGTGTGTGTGTGTGTGTGTGTGTGTGTGCATGGTCATGGATGTGCAGTGATCCTGTGTGTGTGTGTGTATGTGTGTGTGCATGATGCAGATACAGTAAGTTAAGTACTTCCAACACTTAGTGACCATTTCATTCTCTAAATAGTCATGACCATGAGATATGTTTAGTGGTGTGTGTGTGTGTGTGTGTTGACTTATGAGTTTCCTGACACATTCATGGGCTCAGAGGTGTCAGTAGCTCCTACTGATCATGGGACAAGCAGTGAAGTATTGAAAGTTTGTCCCTGATCATCGCCTGAATGAGCCCAGGCCTGGATTTATCGCTTACAGGCTGTAATGCTGAATGTGTGAGAGACATGGCATTAAAACTCTTTTGTCTTCCACTTGCACAGATACCGCAGGAATGTGCTTTTGTTAGCTCTTGCCAGTGTGTTTCTGTGTGGGTGTGTGTACCAGGGCATGGTGCTGCATGCATACATTATTGGAAGCGTTTCCTCTGTGTTTGAAGAGCATCCACAGGCAGCCTACACCATCACAACGCTCTTTTCCCCGCCGTGCCTTGGCAGGGCTTAGATGCACAAAAATAAAAAAAAGGGAAGACAGACATCCAAAAAGAAAGAAAGTGGAGGGGAAAAAAGAGAATAAGGTCAACTTCCCATCAGCGCCGCTCTCCTCCTCTGGGCTCAGAGGGGTGGAGTTACCGAACCCCTGTTTTGGCAGACAAAAACATTCTGTCAGCTTTCCGCGTTGCTCTGATAATAATACGTTAACAGTTGCCCCCGTGGATGAGAGCCACCAGATAACTGGAGGAGCCGCCGCTGCCAAAGAGAGAAGCTGTGTTTTGTCCCTCACACGCTCTCAGTTATTTCTATTGTGTGGTTTCGATAAGTTTGAAGGCCATACAACGAGTGCGCGCCCATCCTTGCTTGCCTTATGTGAATGGTATGAAATGCATGTTAATCACCTGTGAGTATGTCCTCTCTGGACACATCCCAGAATTGTTAGGGGAGGAGCAGGATGCCCCTTCACATCCGTGACCTCCATAAGCCTGAGATGGTTGGGATGCTTAGGGACATCGTGCTTTTTGACCTTTTCAACTCAGCTGGGCATTCCTCAGCTGGGCAGCACCTGCTCAGGCAGTGCTTCATGGGAAAAGAGGTTCAGTGTGTGACCCAGTCACATGGATCACCTCTGTCCATGCTGTTGTTTCGGTCGTCATTCCTAATGCTTTTGCTCAGTTATCAAGCCTTTAGGAGCTGTTTAGAGCAAGCATTGCTTCAGCATTTGAACTTCTCCTGCTCTACATTGTACCCCATGTGACCTTCAGCAGGCCGCTAGCTGAAAACCAGAAGACTGCAGATAGATAGCAAAGAGGAGACGAGACAGTCACTGATCTACCTCAACCTCAGCTCTATGCTGCAAGCAGAGTTTTAGCCCACTGAAGATTACTGCATAGCTCTCAATAAGTGAGGGAGCCTGCACCAGAGCACGTCTGAGTTAAATATAAACCTCCCTTTATTTTACAACTCCTACTCCACCAGCAGGGGTAGCGCCTTGCCCAAAACCTCTCCAGATATCAGTCAGAGCATCCTCTGCTCATGAAAAATGTAATACCAGATTTGTCGTGGAGGAGAAAGGAAAACATTATGAATAATCCAGTAGTCATCTAGCCGAGGTCTATCAAAAAAAGACTGGAAGGATCCGTCAGAAGTTCATCAGCGAATCATCTGAAATACTGAAAATACTGAAGGAGGTCTTCTTGTCTCCAGACTGCGGGTTACTGACAGTTTCTTGACAGCCAGCAGGGCTTTCAGCTGCAGCAACCACCCTCCCTCCGATGCTATTTGATTTCTTACCAAAATTAAAAATCTGTCATACTTCTCTCCCATCTTTTTTCCTGCAGGGGTTGTTTTTTTGTATGGCAGCTCGACCATGTTGTTTTTCCAGTCCTTTCCTCAGGCGTCCTCCTTTTGTGACTGCAGAAGATGTTCTGCAGATCAATATTTGTAGACATGTAGAGCATGAGGAGTGGCATTGTCTGGGGAGTGGAGGTCATACAAGAATAACGCCTATGACCGGAAACATAGCTGACGGTCAATAGCTGGTTCAATGCAAGGGGCATTAACTGGGGGGTTGGGTGCAGGATGGGGGGGTTGTGAGTGCTCTTGTGTTTTGAAGGCGAATGGGTCTTGGCAGAGGCGTGATCATATGGTGCTTGGTGACTGGTGGCTGCTGGTACCAGATGGCCTTCCCATCATGCAGCCAGGCCATACTCTCCATGTTTCTCATACCATTGCCATGGCTGCCCTTCTCACATGACCCATGACACAACATGGCTTGACATGTCACGGTGCCCCTCGGCACCGCCATCTTCCTGAGAGCCGCCTGCCTGCCATCGGTCGTACCTGCCCACTTCTTTTGCTGGGTGCCTGTTTTTGGTTTGAAGTAACCTGAACTGTGTTTACATGTGAACAGCTGACACCATATGTGTTCCTCCACATGGTGAACGCCTCCTCTGCCGTCCATTACTTTGACTTGAAGTGCCATGATGGGATTGTGACTCGTCATTCTCAATTTTTTGTTTTCATTGTTCTTATTTCAAACGAATAAATAAATCATATTTCAGTGGCACCATCTACACTCCTGTAATGTCATAATGGACCTAGCTTCTCAATTGTAAGGACCTGCTGAATTTCTCTGATTCATGTTTTGGAGAAATCAAATTTTATGTTTACATTTTATAGGCTGATCTGTATCAAGAGGTGGCCTCTTACTAAGCAATTCACCAATTTAGAGCCACAACTAATGATTTTTTTCATCGCAGACTAATCTGCAGATTATTTTCTTGATCAATGCAATAGCTGTCTTGTCAGTAGACTGTAAAAAATGCTCTACACAATTTCCCAAAAGCCTAATTGACATATTTAAACTGCTTGATTTATCCAACCAGCTGTCTTAAACCCAAAGGTATTCAGTTAAAACCAGAGTAGACCAGAAAGAAAAAGTGTGAATTGATAATAAAAATAATGATTTATCTGACATTAGGATATTCATATACAGTACTGTGCTTCTAAGAACTGTATTTTGCTTTTAGTTATATCTGCTGATGCAACACTATAGCAGACAGCTGGTCCACCAAGTGACTTTAAACAAACACCAAGAAATATGTGGACTATTTGACCCCAGCAAGTATTACACCCCACTAAACATAGTACACTGTATGCTCTTGCTCTGGATCATATGAACAAGTCTTTGTGGTTATGTTCTGTGAACGAAGACTCCATGCCACTCGACCCTTGCCCCCCCCCTCCCTCTCTACTACCTTGGCCTCCCCTCTATCTGTCCTAACCCATTTGGCTGGCTGACATTGTGACCGATGCAGGCCCATGCGCTCGCTCACTCACTGCCTGACCACTGGCCAGGACCATAATGCTCTCTCAGCTTTCATCATCACGCTGATAGAATTAAGAAAAAGTCGAGTGGCAGTAAATTGGAAGACAGGACGAGGGATGTTGGAGAGGGGGATGCTTTCAAAGCGTTTGGAAACGGTATTGGGGAGGAGAAGAAGCAGCACGTTAATGAGACAGCAGCTTATTTTGTTGCTGGAGCTGCTGGTTGGGTGTTGTTGTTTTTTACCTACTCAGCTCTACAGTGTGCCTCTTATCAAAATGTGTGCAAGGCGCATACAGTACAAATCATGTAACATTACGTTGTGTTCCCCTGCTTTACATTTTATATAATGACAGCAAATCACTTGTTAATGACTACTTGGCTGATTGAGATGCTTTTTTGTGTTTGCCCTGCTGCCAAATATGTTAAATTCTGCAGAGGTGAGGTGTAGACACCCACTCTTTCTTCTCTCTCTCACACTGGAGGCTACAAAGGAACATCAGTTGGATCCCCGGCTTATTTACTCAGTGTTTGTCTGCAGGCTATGGACAGGGTAGCCCTGTTTATAACGGAGCAGGTCTGTCTGTGTCCAATAAACACCTTTCTATCTGTGCTGCTGGAAGCCAACAACAAGATCCATGTTTTCGATCGGGCAGATAAGAAAGCTACTCGCCTTGGAGAAAGCAGAAGAGGCTCAGTCACACAGGCTGACCAGAAAACTGGGGGAAGTAGAACGTGTTACACTTTAAATAAAGTCAAGCTCACGGCCATATCAGGGCTCTAATTGTTGCAGTGACAATATTAACATAATGCTTTCATATTCTAATTATGTTGTGTAAATGCATAGTGCTTTAATGTAAGATGCATAAACACCCCTGTACTCTCCTGTCAACCATGGCCAGGTAGGTCTGATTATCATTGATACTGTCAAAAGAGGCTCGTAGTGTTAATGTCGGTGGGACTAGAGAGAACACATTAAAAGCAGTGTTATTTACAAGTGGGCTGAACAAAGAAACATTGAGCTACACATGCTGGCTGTGCTCGCATGCATGCATGTGTGTGAGTGAGTGAGCTAATTTCTCCGGTGCATAAAGTTGTGTCATTACTGTAATTGGCTTTCCTGCAGGGACTGTGGCTAGAGCTTCATGTATAGCACCATGGTTAAGTAAGGACCTCTGTGATCCTTGAAGTCAGTTATTGATGGGCTGGAAAAACAGCTGGTGAAGTGAGTGTTGATGGATAAAAGTGATGACCGGAGCGGACTGTAACTGTCACGGTAGTATGGTGATAGTAAAGATTCAGTTTCCCCCAGGGGAAGAAAACATATCATTCAACTACATTAGAACATAAACAGTCCTCAAGATAGCTAATGTGATTAATGGATTTATTGATATATGTGCCATAATTTAATTTATCTTGAATTGAACATAAGACCACGAAGAGTCCATCAAGAGTGTGCAGGGGAAGTTCTTTCCTCTTATCTGCCCCCCTCTCTTATTGCCCTCCATGCTGGGAAGCCGTGGTTGGAGAAAGAGGGATCTGGTTCTGGGGCCTTTTCAAAAGGTCTGGGGCGTCTTTAGCAGTTATGTATAGTTCATAGAGGCTCCACCCCCTCTGTCCTGCAGCTGGGGACCTCTTAGAGGGGCCCTGAGGGGGAAGGTCAAAGTCCTCATAGAGCTTCCCTCAACCAGAAAAGCCTCCCTGCTACTTCTCCCTTTCTCTTTTGACCCCCCTTCAGTATCATCCAGATTGTACTTGTAGGCAGTACATGCAGCCGTGGGGGTGGGGGTGGGGGAGTGTGAGATGGCCCAGGCTCCTCTTGCGTGTTTAGTCTGGAACTTTCTTTTGAGGGATTAGCCCACTTCCTGTCTTTGGGCTTGGCCACTAGAAGCAGTCGGGATACCGTGGAGAGCATCGATCCTCCCATCATCGTACCATCTGTCTCACGCTGCCTTTCGGGATTAATGATCCCTTCTGACAGCTCTTTAGGAGAGCTCTGTCAGTGCCAGCTGACCGTTCAGATTACGCTGACATGTGGCAGTGCGAGAAGAGCTCCGCTTTTATTTAAACTGCTGTAAGGAGTCATCGCAGATGGTTGGTTTTGGAAAACTGAAAGGTATAAGAGATTTTGATGAAAGCTACCAGCTACAAATATTCTTTACTGCATTGTTCAGCAGGCCAACCTGGAGAGATATATCCCATTGTGCAGTGTAAATAGTATATAGCCAATCTAAATGAACCACAATGTGTGATCACCTAAGATAAAATTCATCAGCAGTAGGAAATAGGCGAGCAACTCATAATTGCAGAGTACTGGATCATGTACTCGTCATTCTGGCTGTGGTCATTGTTTTAGCAAAATGCTCATGTTGCTTCCTCAGAGCTCAGTCACAAAGCAAATTTTGGAGTGAGGACTGGCTGTTAGTGACCCGCTGGCGGTTGAAATGGAGCGATGAGGTCCGGCACATCATTAGAATGCTGCTCTGAACCTCGCAACACACAATAGTGGCCGTTACCGCCAATGGCTCAGTTCCAGGGAGAAAAATAACAGGGAAAGAAAGAAGAGGGAAAGTCCAAACCACTGTAAGCTGACCAGCCTTGGGGGCCACAGCGGCCCCTTGCTACAATCAGCCTCTGCTGTAAAGCAGCCACTCCAGCTCCAGCACTGCCAGTGCACACAAACATTATGCTAACCAGTGGCAAGAGTTCAGCCAAACCTCGCAGAACCTCCTAAAACGGGAAAAGATAAACAAGTTCCTGGCATTCTTAGCACCGCCAGTTCTCCACGCAGACGACGGTTCGTCCAGTTCAGCGGTTCATACAATAGAGGCATCCAGACACTGGGCCAGCTGTCATGTGCCATTACATGTGATGGCACAGCATTATCACTCATCTCCTCATCTTCTCCTGATGCGTGCTCGGTCCATTCCCAGCGGAGCCACTGCTGAACAATGACATGATGTGCCTCCTCGCACATTCCACAGGGCTCTATTGAGCTGTTTAATGAACCTCGATTGCCTGTGCTGGCTGCTGGGGCTCTGCGTAAATACCATCTCACCCCCCTCTCGTCACACCCCCTCATATTTAATTTGTTTGGAATGTGTAATAGGCTGTGAAGTGGAGCGGGTGCAGTGTGTTGATCTGTGCCAACCAGGTCTGTGGATATGGAGGGACAGGTGCCAGCCATCCAGGGAAGGTGCTGCACTTAACACTCTTCCTGGTTTGGGAGAGCGTACAGTCCAGGCCCTGCAGTGTGGGCTTTTTAGAGCTGCCCGCCAGTATCCTGCTGCTCCTGCCAAGCAAGCTTTCACTTCGGTAGTAGGACATTGTAGCTGTTCTTTTTTCCTGAAGAGGGGACATCTGAAAGTTGGGGAGTAAAATCCAGATTCAGTTGCAGGCCAATAGACATGAAACACAACTTGAGTTGCTACATGAAGCGGCTTATATGGCGTGTTTGCTTTATTGGATAATGATATACAGGAAAAGTATCAGCGTCTGAGAGCAAGGACATGTCACTGATGACTGAATGACGCAAAAGGTACATTAGCTGGTGAGCCACACACCCCAATTTCCATCATTATTTTGTGCTTTTACAAGTCTCAAAAAGGCAGACAGTGACATAAATAGCTCCAACCTCTGCGCTGCTGCCTCTGTCTGTGTTATTTATCTATGCTCGTAGACTTTGTGGAAGAAAAAATACAGCTCTGAAGATTGATTCTGCAAGTACATCTCCTGTAAAACATACCCAGTGCTGTGCTATTTTCCTAAGTGGACCTTTGGCCGCCGTCACCATTAAAACTCACATGTGTATTTATTTCCCTATAGCTGTTTCAAGTTGTCGTTGGGCACCAGGATGTTTGCTGAATCCTCAGAGATTCAAGGAAGGTCTCAATTTAATAAAGTGTTTGGTGAGCAGCTGTACTGAGGCATGTTTTTTTCTCTTCTACCTTCTCAGATTTAGGACGTGTAGAAAAGAGTGCACTAAACCCCCGCAAAGTTCTCAAAGTTAAGCAAACAGGACCTGTTGACATAGACCTCCTTGAGTTCTTGAATTCCTTCCATCATATTCGAGGACAGTTAAGAGAGGCTTAATCCAATAAAACCCACTCTTTGCCTGTTTTGTGCTCTGTCTCTCTTTAATGTGTGAGAGTGTTCATGTTGGGGGGGGCGAGGAAGTTCCTGTGAAGGAGTGGCCAGCTGTTATTCAGGCCACAAGGGAACACAAGGAGTGTTTTTGGGGTCATGGAGCAGCTACATTCCAGCCTCCAGTGCTCAGATGGGAGCACTCATTCCTCAGTCTGCCTCCGCTGTATCACCCTGTCACTCCATCCACAGTCCTTCTAGCAGAATGGCCCTGAAACACTGGTGCTAATTAAGGCTGCTGGTGTCTGTGACTGGCCAGGAGAACATGTATCAATGCCCTCCTTGTGCGGTGCAGAAGCGTCACTTACCGGTGAGCCAGAAGTCACGGGAGACCGAACACTCTTTCCTCAGGCCTTCATGTTCTCACGCCGCTCATGTTGTGACTTTAACAAGGCCTTGTTATGGTCTTGTACAGCTAATGGTGATGAAAGTGAAGTGCTCCGAGTGCTTTACTGCCTTCTGTAATTACTGGCAGAAATGAACTCAGATGGTAGTTTTTACAGTGAGAACGTCATATAGTGTTGAGTTATTTGACTCATCATCCATACAGCCGGATGAAGTGGGAATGTGCAGATATGGGGGAAACTGCTGTTGCTGTTTTTCTTTTGAGTGTTGAAACATACAATGCTTACAAATAGAACAGTAGCATTTCCTGACACACATGTAAATGCACACCCTGATCCACAGAGGTCTTTTACACTCTCCAGCGGCCCACACCCTGTTTCAGGAGTCAGGTGACAAGATACAAAGACTCCTGCCTTTGCTAGCTGACAACACAATCAGCCCAGAGACCTACTATACTCACAGCAGAGGCCCCATGCTGTCATGCTTTCTGCCCCTTTATCCACTGATTTTGCTTATTCAACTGAGGAACTTTCTGATCCATCAAATACCAGACAAATCAATGTACTTCATCACACTGAGGCAAAATCCTGTGAATCCAATCTTATCATTGAGCTTCACATTGACTCAACCAGGCTCACCAAAGGCACAGATGAAAAGCTCCTCTCACAGTATATTGTCTAATTAATTGTCTAATTAATTGTACATTATTCACCAGAATTTCCCTTATAAATTAAAAAGCAAAAAAAAAACAACAACACAAAATTCAGAGGGAAACGTCTTCACTATAAAATCAATGTATTGTTTGATTTGGGGTAAAAAATAAATGAATAATTCCAAAGTAAAAGACCCAAGAACCTTTTCAAGTTAACAAAAATCACAGTGTTGGACTGCTCATTGTACAAAATTGCAATCAATTACAAAATTAAAAATTGTACTGAATATTGAATCGACACCCAAGTGTCATGATAGTATATGATAGTATTGAATCATAATATCCAAACATATTGTAGCCCAACTCTCATCAACAGGATAAACTATTCTGAATATACAGTATAGTGTAGTATTTGCATGAGTGGTGAGTTCAAAAACAAGCATTTGCATTGCCAACCAACTAGATGTGTCCCTAAAGAATGAGCATTGTCAGTGGCAGAGAGTGGGCATTGTGCAAAACCACTGTGAATGTGCCAGTTTTTTAGTTTCTCCCATGGTTTAATCCTGATATATTGATTTAAACCTTGTGGATTTCAGCCCTAAATAATTCATTACTCTTGTTTTTTTCTGTAGTGCTACAGTTTTACAAATGATGATTATGCAAATATCACGTTCTGCTATATTAGTGGTGACAAATTGCCTGCATTCTCCAAAGAGTCCAGAATTATTCCAACCAGTCTCACAGAAATATGGTGTCGCAGCAGGGGCAGAGAGTTGGATACTAACTGTGGGATGGCCTTCAAAGGGAAAGCCATGGTGTCCCCTGCCACACTGTGGTGTGAAAATCACAGTGGGCACGTGCACAGAGACCGATCTGAAATTACAGGCCTCTGTCCGTGCTCTGCAATCTGAGGCTTGCAGGCAGCAGGACTGGCATGGCGTCCCCAGCCCTCCGACTCTGGAGCCCTGAAGCCACAAGCTGCTGCTGTGCCACAGGCTCTATGGCAAACAAGCCTCCTGTCTTCTCTGTCCAACATGCACCAACGAAACCTAATTAACTTCCCCTCTCGGCCTCTCGGCATCTCCTGTACCACAGCTGTGCACTTTGAGAAGTCCTCACTACTTTGAATGGTCTCCCTCCACAGTGTTTAGATTCCCCAACTCTTTCTATCTGGCACCACTTCACTGCACCTGATCTCTCATGCTGTTTTCAGGCCGGCCAGAATAGTGCCGGTCCCCGCACCAGAGAACCAAAGTGCTTACCGCCTAACGACCCACGTTCATAATGTTTAAGTAAACCCATGATGCGTCATCAACAGAGGGTGTTGATTTGCCACCAAATAAAAACAAGGCCATACGAAATGTCGAATGTCAAAGCAAGAAAAAAACAATCATGGATCGCATCATCAACTACCAGCGAGCATTTGTACTCATACAAATCATTACTTATCTGCCCCAAACCACGCTACAACATCTGCTGCTGCCATATTCCACACACATGTTTTCTTTCTTTGTTTATTTTACCGCGTGTGATCCGGATGAACCTGCTGATGTCTACTTTGTTGTCACGGTTCGCTTAGAAAAACCAACCAACCAACCATCGGGAACCAACTTTTCGGTTACGAACGCTCTGATTTTCACCGTGAACATGTCAGTAGGTTTGAGATTGTCCAGTGTTGTGCTAGTTACTGAAAAATAGTAACTAGTTACAGTTATTAGTTACTTCATTCAAAAAGTAACTCAATTACTTTGTTGATTACTTACACCAACTAGACAAGCACTCAGAGAGCGCAGACCTCCGCAGCAGCGACGGCAACTTTTTTTTATTTAAAGTTACCCCCGCTGCCACGGAGGTTATGTTTTCACCGGAGCTTATTTGTTTGTTTGTATGTTTGGTGGTTTGCAAAGTAACTCAAAAAGTTATGGACGGTTTTTGACAAAATTTTCAAGATTGGCCCGAAGTGGCCTAACTTAAAACCGATTAATTTTTGGTGGGGCCGTCGAAGCAGATCCGATCACCACCAAAAATTGATAAGTTAGGCCACTTCGAACCAACCCTGAAAATTTCGTCAAAATTCGTCCACAACTTTTTGAGTTATTTTGCAAACCAACAAACCAACACACATACAAACAAATGAACAAACCCCAGTGAAAACATAGCCTTGGCTGAGATAAAAAGTAACATGTTACTGTTAAAAGTAAATTTTTAATTACTTTTCAATAGGAGCACAGGTGCAACATTTAGGAGTACAGAAAAAAAATTAGGAGCACTATGGAATTTCTAAAATAACACAATTTTATTATTAACACTCAAATCGTGTACACAGTAACACACATATGTGTGCACATACATATAAATACAGTGCCATCATAAGGTCTACTACAACCCTCGATTAAACACAGAGAATATCCCTCGTAAAAATTAGTATTGTAATCAGCAACATGAGGGGAGATGTGTCTGAGCTGAATTTGGTGATGCTACAGGTCATAATGTATAAGTTATTAAATATGATTTGCATAAAAAACAAACAATAATTGATAAAAAATACATTTAATCACTTTTAGTCAAAGTCAGTGTTCTACTTTCAGCAACATGAGGTGAGATTTGATGATGCTACAGCAGATATAAGGGGAATGTTTTTCACTCTGGTGTTACATTTTATAGACGGTCTCTGCAAAGGCCCGCGCTCATTAGGAAACCCCGGTTGTTAAATACGATTGTAGTGCATCATGTGCCTCACCTCACACTGCAGAAATGCATCGTTTGCATCATTAGATCACACTGAATTTGAAGTGTTGATCCAGGAATCTGCCACTGTCTTTGTGGCGCGAGCGCATAGCCGTACCATCGCGACCACGTTGCTAGGTTACGGATCAAGCAGAAAGCCCCCTGGCTTTGTTTATGCTGATGAGGCCCGTATTATTATTTTTCAATAACGCAGGTTTACTGGAAAATATTAATGTGGGAGGAAAGAAGGGTATAATGGGATACTTGACAGGTCTGGAGTGCAGCTGACAGTGAGTGCAGCTTGTGCGTCTGAGATGAATGAAAGGGTACTTGCACGTGTGTGCCCTTTTCATTTTTTCTACTCACAATCTATTTTTAGGCGCATAGCGAGTAAAATACTCGCACTGTACAGCCCTGGTTCTGATATAAATTCTGACTTGGAGCTTGGAAATTCCGACATTTGTGTACAACTGAATGCACTATGAGTTGAAAACGCCAATCTTCCAGTGCTGCTGCAATGACATTTATGGTCTGTTTTGTCTCCTTATGCTGGAAAGTGGGGGAACGGATCAATGTCACTCTGAATCTGAAGGGGACATGTCCCCCTGTCCATAGAGACATCTGAGAGCATGAATAAAAACATTTATTTATTTAAAAAGTAATTAGTTAAAAAAAGTATTAGTTACTGTCAAGAGTAACAGTGTTACTGTAACTGTGTTATTGCCACACAGACTGTACAGCTATCTCTCATCAACGTAAATCAAGGAAATGCTCTATATATAGCTTACAAAAAGTGATAATTATTATTTTTAGGTGGCTTACGCACTGATAAGAACTTGGCACAACTTCAAACCATCCTTTTAATACTATGCACTGTGTACTGTCGGCTTGATCGGGGCGGAGGTGTGCAGTGTGCACAGCAGGTGCAGCAGAGGAACATCTTTCCAGGGATGATGTCTGAAACTAGGTTTCTTCACTGTGTTTACTGTACAGTCGCAGCGTCTTTCTGTGTTTGTGTGCATTGTGATGCTTCTTCTGTGTATGAATTCCTGTGTGTGCTGAGCATATTTGGCAGTGAACTTTGCTAGCGGCAGCACTGCAGTGTTGCTCGCTGAGGTTCTGAAGTGGGTCAGCCTCTCTGTCGTGCTGAAGCTCCAGTTCATTCTCATAGGAGCCTGTGAAAAAACAAAATGTATAAGCTAGCCAGGAGAAATCTGCTATTACCATCTCTGTGACGAGACATTCCTGTCCCCTGTGTGAACACGAACAAGCTAAAAAAAATGATCGATACCAGCACACTGTATTATTGCTCCCTTAGTGGTTTAGTCAGGAAGTTACCCATCTGTCTTTGCCATGCATATTCACAGTCGCCTGTGAGCATGTTTCATAATGAAGCAATTATGAACATGCAGCAGAGTCGCTGCAGTCTGTGTGATCTTTTTTGTTTGCTTGGATATTTTTCTCCTTCTTCAAGGTTACGTCTTTTTGCTCGGGGTTTCCAGCTTGGCTGCTTTTGAATGATGAGCATTTGGCTGCTCATGGATCCTTCAGTCCTCACTGGCAGGCAGAGCTGCCTTAATTGTTGCATGCTTCTGGAACTGGCCTCGCTAATGGCGCTGTCGGAGGCCCGATCAGTCAGCGCTGCGTTCCCCCCTCTCTATGATATCTCAGCAGCAGGGCAGCATTGATGATGATGCAAAAACTGCTTTGGTTTGGTGGCACCGCTCAGCAGGAGGCTGTGGCCTCGAGGTGTGATATCTCTCTCATGCCTCCTCCAGGACGCTTGATGTCAAACTGGGGATCCAGCAGAGATGACGTTTCATCTTGATGTCAGCCGGTGGCCTGTTTTTGTTGTTGCTGGTCATGAGAAACATGCTTTCAGAAAGTTATATAGGCTAATTTTGAGTTAATTCAAGCTGGATGTGCAGAGAAAAGAATAAAGGGAGGGGTCGATGCCACTTTAAACACTTGATCATAGCTGCTAATCCTCTTCACTGAGCAAAGGTATGATGAGGTCCTCTACAGATTGCAGTCAAGGTGGGGCTTTTCCTGTAAAACTCCATAGATTTGTATAATAGGAACTTATCGCTCATTCTCTGGATTCATTCAGTGTTGCCATCTTTTCATTAAAGGAGTCTAATGGCTGACTCACTGTGTGCTGTCCCAGAAGTCCATAGAGGTGATTTGGGAAACTGGAACAGTGCTCTTATACCTCAGATGAGTCATGGGCCCCTCTTGGTCCTCCACATTACTATTGGAGATTTAACCATTCAGACCAAAGCGTTGAGCGTTGTTTCTGCTCATACCGCTGGCCCTCTTCCCTCTGCTTGCTTAATCTTTATTTTGGCTTCAGAACAAGTACTGGATATCCTGGCAAGGCAGAAACAGACCTCTAATAGGAGGGAGATGTGAGCACCTTGTCACCATATGGGGCTTGGAATTCCACAGAAGTGCTCTCTAATCTCCACAACATGTCAGGAATTTGAAGCCCATGTTTTTCAGGGGAAATAGCAGTCCGCTCCCCACGTGGCTCCTCTTTTGGCGTGCAATGTGGAAGTGGCATTTGGTGCACCCCCTGTAGCACTCTGACTTTTGGAACATGCTATGCACACACCGAAACAGTGTCTGTGTTCCTGGTTGTGGAAAACTTCCGTTTGTAGTCTCTTTGTTTTGCATTTGTAGCCACTGAATGGTCAGAAGCTGAAAAGAGCAGCATCTGATGTGGTGTCTCCTCTGCTGAGTGAACTTGTGTGTGTCATTGGCCTGTTTCTGCTGGTCAGCTTTGCTATTGTTGAGAGCTCCTTCACTGACTCACTAAATGGCTGCTGGTAATTCAAGTCTGCCTGCTTCCCGGACTAGCTGATGTCCTCATCTAGAGCTGCAACAGTTAATCCATTAGTTCACAACCATTTGATTATTTGGCAACTATTGTGATAATCCCAAAAAGAATGAATTCTCGGATTCCAGATTCTTAATATGAATATTTTCTGGTTTCCCCTATGACAGCATTCTGAATGTCTACTGTAGAAACATGGCGTCAGCCTCCATAAAGAGCCACTCTGTATGCAGTTAAGGAAAACACAACTGGTTGTATACAGTATGCTAATAATATGTATGCTAATAAGTACCCCTAGATGTTACACACTGTTCCTTTAAGTCATGGAGGATTGTGTTTTTTTATTTCTCCCTGGATATTTGATTTTTTTTTTGTTTTATATTTTAAAAGTTTAGATTTGTGACTATGTTCTCTGTGATCATTTTGCAGCAGAAAGTAGCTTTTCCAGTTTTATTATGGTGACATATTTGTTGTGTGGGAATAAACATTGTAACGTTTCTCTCTCATGGAGCAGGCAGATTTGACCTCTATCTGTTTGTGGTCCAGACTTGAGTCGACACAGATGACTGCAGTTTATGTGAGTTTGCGTCACCCTCATTGTGAGATGTTATTGTTCGCGTGGGCATCGAAATCTGAGGGTTGTGCTTTTGAGGCTTTTCAGGGAGGGGGTTTGTTGGCTTCTTATTACAGGGCACAGTAAGTTATGCGTAAACAGAACGAGTCATTGGTTTCTCTCCCAGTGTAGTGGCGAGTGATTTGTTGCGTAAAGTTTCTATTTTGCATCCTTTGATTCCTCATCTGGAACAGGCTGTTCTCCTGTTTGATGCATTCCTCAGGTTTAGCGGGCGTCTTCAAATATCATCCTCCTTCAGTCTTTGCTCGCTGCATCACTGGCCTGAAAAAGTTGTTTTCATCAGTTTGAAATATTGCCTAGCTCCTTCCCGAGGCAGTGGACTAATGGGCTTTGGTCTGTGGAATCCACGCCGGTGTTTTCTCCCTCATTGGGCCGTTTGCTGAGGCCCCAGTGGGGCAGACAACAATAGGCTTCTTATGAAATATGCACCATGACTTGGGCATTCCAGCATGCAGTCGATCTGTTCACAGCAGTTTAGTGGTTAGATAAAAATCTGCTCCGACTGAAGAGAAAAACACAACAATGCTTCCAGGGATCCGAAATGAGATTGAGTGTTCATTTCGTTACTGGATGGTGCCTGCCCGCTATCTGTCTAAGCACTCTCTGGCACGCAGTGCTCATGGTCCTGTCTTGTCTCTCTTTGTCTCAGTCAGAATTTTCAGCCTAATGAAATGAGGGTGCATCTGGAGTCCTGAATTAGAAGTGAAACAATTGTTACATATCTTATTTATTTGCTGAAATTGCCATGGCAGAGGGACTGGGCCCGCGAGCTCTGCCAGTCTGAACGAGCGCCATCCTGCTGCGCCGTGCTCAGGTGCTTGCAGTCTGGATGGTGCGCAGATGCTCAGAGTAATTGCTGTGAAATGTAGGGGTGTGTCAGGTAGGGGAGATGGCGTGCGAGTCCCTCTCCAAACTCAGCTGTCAAACACCAACTCGTTCTGATGAAGGAGCCGCCTGCATGGCTGAGCTGATGCTGACCAGAACAGTCAGGTGTTGAGCCAGTGCTCATAAATGCTGCGAAAACACACTGCCTGCCGGCTTTGACGCCAAGCCCTCTGACTCATGTGGCTATGAAGGGTTTAGATAAAAAGTGGCTTTTTTTTTCAGCTCTGTCTTACTTCAGGACGTGTTTTTGACGACTACTCTGAAGTTTTGTATAAAGCAGGATAGAAATCATCTCATTCATCATCATGTAGAATAGTTTTGGGAGAACCACAATGACAAAGAAAGGTTTTCTTTACGATATCCAAAGCATTAATATAACAAGAGACCTGAGGATGTCCATAAGCTATCACGATATTGAGTTTTTTTTACCCTCCTGCTGCAAGCACATCCTCAATTGTTTGTCTTCTAGGTTATTTTTATATAATGAACCAGTGGTTCTCAAATGGGGGTACGCGTACCCCTTGGGGTACATGAAGGCACTCCAGGGGGGTACATGAGATTTTAAAATATATTTGAAAAGTAGCATCCATGCAAAAATCCTTTAAAATGTATTATCTAATACATTTCAGGAAAATCTAAGTACAAGTTCGTACAATTAATTTTATATTCAGTAAGCTGAGCATGGCTCACAGACACTTGTGTATTGGAATTGGGCACCTATTTGATACCAAGAAGTATCGAAGTTTTGTGGGCATCATGTAATGACACCATATACTATATTGCCAAAAGTATTCGCTCACCTGCCTTGACTCACATATGAACTTAAGTGACATCCCATTCCTAATCCATAGGGTTCAATATGACGTCGGTCCACCCTTTGCAGCTATAACAGCTTCAACTCTTCTGGGAAGGCTGTCCACAAGGTTTAGGAGTGTGTTTATGGGAATTTTTGACCATTCTTCCAGAAGTGTATTTGTGAGGTCACACACTGATGTTGGACGAGAAGGCCTGACTCTCAGTCTCTGCTCTAATTCATCCCAAAGGTGTTCTATCAGGTTGAGGTCAGGACTCTGTGCAGGCCAGTCAAGTTCATCCACACCAGACTCTGTCATCCATGTCTTTATGGACCTTGCTTTGTGCACTGGTGCACAGTCATGTTGGAAGAGGAAGGGGCCAGCTCCAAACTGTTCCCTCAAAGTTGGGAGAATGGAATTGTCCAAAATGTCTTGGTATGCTGAAGCATTCAGAGTTCCTTTCACTGGAACTAAGGGGCCAAGCCCAGCTCCTGAAAAACAACCCCACACCATAATCCCCCCTCCACCAAACTTTACACTTGGCACAATGCAGTCCGACAAGTATCGTTCTCCTGGCAACCGCCAAACCCAGACTCGTCCATCAGATTGTCAGATGGAGAAGCGTGATTCGTCACTCTAGAGAACGTGTCTCCACTGCTCTAGAGTCCAGTGGTGACGTGCTTTACACCACTGCATCCGACGCTTTGCATTGCACTTGGTGATGTATGGCTTGGATGCAGCTGCTCGGCCATGGAAACCCATTCCATGAAGCTCTCTGTGCACTGTTCTTGAGCTAATCTGAAGGCCACATGAAGTTTGGAGGTCTGTAGTGATTGACTCTGCAGAAAGTTGGCGACCTCTGTGCACTATGCGCCTCAGCATCCACTGACCCCGCTCCATCAGTTTACGTGGTCTACCACTTCATGGCTGTCGTTCCCAAACACTTCCACGTTCTTTTAATACAGCTGACAGTTGACTGTGGAAAACGAGGAAATTTCATGACTGGATTTGTTGCACAGGTGGCATCCTATCACAGTTCCATGCTAGAATTCACTGAGCTCCTGAGAGCGACCCATTCTTTCACAAATGTTTGTAAAAGCAGTCTGCATGCCTAGGTGCTTGATTTTATACACCTGTGGCCATGGAAGTGATTGGAACACCTGATTCTGATTATTTGGATGGCTGAGCGAATACTTTTGGCAATATAGTGTATGTCCCCTCAGAAATACATGATGTCAGGGTTGTTTCTTAGACTCTTTGCAGTGTGCCACAGACCACCTTAATGAATAAACTTCACATTCCTGCTGAGGCGTAAAGGACGAGGACAATGTGACGGCCACAAAGGCACAGAATGTTAGCGAGTAGTTCAGCCAGTGCCGTTGATGTCGGTCCAACCCAGTCAGCTCCTACGCAGTGCTTTTGTAACCTCCGCTAGTCTGCGTGAAAAGCTGACTAGGACCTTTTGAGAAACTTGCATATCTGCCTCTT
>CM056551.1:5573607-5608436 GCA_029721515.1 Synanceia verrucosa | reverse complement strand
CATATACCTCTGGTACTAAATGTTTGATCAGTGCAGTGCAGTCATCTTCCCACGAAAGCTCTGCTCTGATAATATACAACATAATATTACGCTTTACTACATAAGTATAACATAATATTACACTTTATTACAATTATAAGTAACTGTGCTTCTGCTACTTTTACCTAGAAACCTGACCATCAGTGAATGAGGGTATTTCTCCAAGTGGTTCAAGTATGCAGGCAGATTAGTCAGCAGAAAAGTGACCTCACGCTTGTTCTGAGTCTTCAGGAAGAACTTCTTGTCTTTCCTAGAACCAAGAACGACAAAGACCAGCTGACATTTGGTAAAGGAGATTCATCTTGGACATATCAGCAAAAGAGAACCAGTGAGAACCAGAGAGAACCAGGGAGAACTAAGTGAGAACTAGAGAGAATCAAGAGAGAACCAAGACAAAATCAGAAAGAACTAGAAAGAACCAAGAGAGAACCAGAGAGAACCAGAAAGAACCAAGAGAGAACCTAGGAGAACCAAGAGAGAACCAGAAAGAACCAATAGAGAACCAGAAAGAACCAGAAAGAACCAAGAGAAAACAAGAGAGAACCAGTGAGAATCAGGGAGAACCAAGAGAGAACCAAGAGAGAACCAAGAGAGAACCAGAAAGAACCAAGAGAGAACCAGAGAGAACCAGGGAGAACCAAGAGAGATCCAAGAGAGAACCAGAAAGAACCAGAAATGACCAAGAGAGAATCAGAAAGAACAAAGAGAGAACCAGAGAGAACCAAGAGAGAACCAGAGAGAACCAAGAGAGAATCACAGAGAACCAAGAGAGAACCAAGACAGAACCAGAGAGAACCAAGAGAGAATCAGAAAGAACCAAGAGAGAAACAAAAAGAACCAGAAAGAACCAAGAGAGAACCAGAGAGAACCAAGAGAGAACCAGAGAGAACCAAGAGAAACCAAGAGAGAACCAAGAGAGAACCAGAAACAACCAAGAGAGACACAGAAAGAACCAGAAATAACCAAGAGAGAACCAGAGAGAACTATGAGAGAAGCTAGAAGAACCAAGAGAGAACCAAGAGAGAACCAAGAGAAAATCAAGAGAGAACCAAGAGAGAACAAAGAGACAACCAGAGAGAACCAAGAGAAAACAAAGACAGAACCGAGACAGACCCAGAGAGAACCAAGAGAGAACCAGAGATAACTAAGTGAGAAATAGAGAGAACCAAGAGAGAACAAAGAGAGAACCACAGAGAACCAAGAGAGAACCAAGAAAGAGCACAGAAGAACCAAGAGAGAACCTAGGAAAACCAAGAGAGAGCCAAGAGAGAACCAGTAAGAACCAGAAAGGACCAAGAGAGAATGAGAAAGAACCAAGAGAAAACCAGAGAGAACCAAGAGAGAACCAGAGAGAGCCATTGAGAACCAGGGAGAACCAAGAGAGAACCAGAGAGAACCAAGAGAGAAACAAAAAGAACCAGAAAGAACCAGGAGAGAAACAAAAAGAACCAGAAAGAACCAAGAGAGAACCAGAGAGAACCAAGAGAGAACCAAGAGAGACCCAAAAGAGAACAAGAGAGAACCACAGAGAATCAAGAGAAAACCATGAGAGAACCAAGAGAGAACCAGAAACAACCAAGAGAGACACAGAAAGAACCAGAAATAACCAAGAGAGAACCAGAGAGAACTATGAGAGAAGCTAGAAGAACCAAGAGAGAAACAAGAGAGAACCAAGAGAGAACAAAGAGACAACCAGAGAGAACCAGAGAGAACCAAGAGAGAACCAAGGGAGAACCAGAAAGAACCAGAAAGAACCAAGAGAAAACCAGAGAGAACCAAAAGAGAACCACAGAGAACCAAGAAAGAACCAGAGAGAATCAAGAGAGAACCAGGAAAGAACAAGAAAGAACCATAAATAACCAAGAGAGAACCAGAGAGAACAAGAGACAACCAAGACAGAGCCAAAGAGAACCAAGGGACAACCAGGGAGAACCAAGAGAGAACCTGAGAGAACCAAGACAGAGCCAGAGAGAACCAAAGAAAACCAAGAGAGAACCAGAGAGAAGCAAGACAAAACCAGAGAGAACCAAGAGAGAACCAGGGAGAATCAAGAGAGAACCAGGAACAACCAGGAAGAACCAAGAGAGAACCAGAGAGAACCAGGGGAACCAAGAGAGAACGGAGAGAGAACCAAGAAAGAACCAGAAAGAATGAGAGAGAACAAGAGAGAACCAAGAGAGAACCAAGACAAAATCAATGAGAACCAAGAGAGAACCAGAGGGAACCAAGAGAGAACCAGAGAGAACCAAAAAAGAACCAAGAGAGAACCAAGAGAGAACCAGAGAGAACCAAGAGAGAACCAGAGAGAACCAGTAAGAAACAAGAGTGAACCAGAGAGAACCAAGGGAGAACCAAGAGAGAACCAGAGAGAACCAAGCGAGAACCAGGGAGAACCAAGGGAGAACCAGAGAGAACCAAAAAAGAACCAAGAGAGAACCAGGGAAAACTAAGGGAGAACCAGAGGGAACCAAGAGAGAACCACAACAGAACCAAGAGAGAACCAGAGAGAACCAAGAGTGAACCAGAAAGAACCAAGACAGAACCAAGACAGAACCAAAAGAGAACCAGAAAGAACCAAGAGAGAACCAGAGAGAACCAGGGAGAACCAAGAGACAACCAGGGGAACCAAGAGAGAACCAGAAAGAACCAAGAGGGAACCAAGAGAGAACCACAGAGAACCAGAGAGAACCAAGAGAGAACCAGAGACAACCAAGAAAGAACCAGGGAGAACCAAGAGAGAATCAGAAAGAACCAAGAGCGAACCAAGAGAGAAGCAGAGAGAACCAGAGACAACCAAGAGAGAACCAGAGAGAACCAAGAGAGAACCAGAGACAACCAAGAGAGAACCAGAGACAACCAAGAGAGATCCAAGGGACAAGCAGAGAAAACCAAGAGAGAACCAGAGAGAACCAGAGAGAACAGAGAGAGAACCAGAAAAAACTAAAAAAAACCAAGAGAGAACCACAGAGAACCAAAAAGAACCAAGAGAGAACCACAAAGAACCAAAGAGAACCAAGCGAGAACCAGAGAGAACCAGGGAGGACCAGGAAAAACCAAGAGAGAAGCAAGAAAGAACCAAGAGAGAACCATGAGAGAACCAAGAGAGAACCACAGAGAACCAAAAGACAACCAGGGAGAACCAAGAGAGAATCGGAAAGAACCAAGAGAGAACCAGAGAGAATCAAGAGAGAACCAAGAGAGAACCAAGAGAGAACTAGATAGAGAACCAGAAAAAAACAGAAATAACCAAGAGAGAACCAGAGACAACCAAGAGAGAACCAAATAGAACCAAGACAGTGCTCGAGAGAGAGCCAAAGAGAACCAAGAGAGAGCTTGAGAAAACCAGAGAACAACAGAGAACCTGAGAAAACCAAGACAGAGCCAGAGAGAACCAGAAAGAATTAGAGAGAACAAGAGAGAGAGAACCACAGAAAACCAAGAGTGAACCAGAGAGAACCAGGGAGAACCAAGAGAGAACCAAGACAGAACCAAGAGAGAACCAGAGAGAACAAAGAGAGAACCTAGGAGAACCAGAGAGAACCAAGAAAGAACCAGGGAGAACCAACACAGAACCAAGAGAAAACCAGAAAGACCCAAAAGAGGACCAAGACAGAACCAAGACAGAACCAGAGAGAACCAAGAGAGAACCAGAAAAAAACAAGAGAGAACAAATGAAAACCAGAAAGGACCAGAGAAAACCAAGAGAGAACCAGAGAGAACCAAGAGAGAACCAGAGAGAACAAAGAGAGAACCAAGAGAGAACCAGGGAGAACCAAGAGAGAATCAGAAAGAACCAAGAGCGAACCAAGAGAGAAGCAGAGAGGACCAGAGACAACCAAGAGAGAACCAGAGAGAACCAACACAGAACCAAGAGAGAACCAGACAGAACCAACACAGAACCAAGAGAGAACCAGAGAGAACCAAGAGAGAACCAGTAAAAAACAAGAGAGAACAAAGAGAAAACCAGAAAGGACCAGAGAAAACCAAGAGAGAACCAGAGAGAACCAAGAGAGAATCATGAAACATGAAATAGTCAAATCATCAACTGCAAGCTATTTGCCATTAAAGTGCTATGGCTCACAACAAGCTATTACTAAAATTATTCCAAATATTGCATAAACAAGAATTTCCTTCTCTACTTGACATTTCACACCAAAAATGTATCCCCTTTACACAGTATATGACACCAATTACACCAGAGAGAGGTGTGCCCCCCTTACTTTGTGGTAGCGTCCTGGTGGACCCTGAACCCCACATGGACCCCTGGTTCACCCAGATAATAATAGTGTTCAGGCTGTGGTCCTACAGTGTGCATGGCCAGTTCAGACGAGTTGAAAAACACACTGAAACGCAGAGACCGTTTCCCGCAGCGCCTTGTAGCTAAGGCGGCCGCCTCAGCTAACTCGCCACCGTCTTTCTAACTTTCCTTCGGTAAAAAAAAAGAAAAAAAGTACAGAGGAAAAACACACGGGTGCGCACGACGCGTGAGCAGCTGTCCACGTGCGAACACGCTGACGCGCCCCCCCACCCTCCCCCGTCGGACGTTGGGATCGCTACCACCCCCCCGCCACTGACCGCCTTGGCAAGTCAATTTTTTGCGGGAAACACTAATAAAGGTTTTTGCACTACTGTCTCACCCCTGCCTCTCTGTCATGCTAGCTGCTACATGCTATGTGTGAGTCTGTACTGGGGAGAGACCGTGGCTTCCCCAAAACAATAAATGTCTCTTTAACTGTTGATAGTGCCTCCTAAACTTATTAAATTAATTCATCACACCATAAATAGTGACACCATTTGATAAGTTAAATGAAAAGTAGGTTATACATACCTGCTAAAGCTATGTGCATTGAGCTCCATTCAAAAGGTGACGAATGAGGAAGTGGGCGGAGTTCTTCAATTCGCCCAACTCAGAAAGTAGATATTGGCGCTTCCCACAACAAGAACTGATGAGTTAGCACAACTTTTGCACCTTGTATTGACTCCAAACTGAAACATGTCAGTCAACTCACCAAGTTACTTTGCAACACACAACTAGCTAGGCTTGCTGGTCTCACTTAAATTACTGCCTCAATGTTAATAATTAAGAATTTAAAGTTTTATTAACTTAAAATGCATTTTTAGCCCAAAAATAAAAAGTTGGGCTTTTTACAGTGTGCTAAATTTTGTGGTTGTTTATTCCACCAAATGTAAATCAGGCAAATAGTGTGAAATTGGACACAATCACTACATTGAATTGAATATCCGTTCTCCTCTGATTCTGTTTCTATTATCCTGACATAC
Source organism: Synanceia verrucosa (assembly GCA_029721515.1). Taxonomy (NCBI): domain Eukaryota; kingdom Metazoa; phylum Chordata; class Actinopteri; order Perciformes; family Synanceiidae; genus Synanceia; species Synanceia verrucosa. The sequence goes on along the minus strand of CM056551.1, from coordinate 5,603,117 downwards.
AGGGTTGAGAATGACATATGATAATTATTGCCCACCCTGAGTTTCTCTACAGCGTTATAACCTCACGGGTCATCAGCTCTCATCATTATTCTTGTTGTTTAAAATTGTATAAGTGAGGAGCAGTAACATCCTCTCTGCAAGCAAGAGCCAGCAACAAGGATATATTTTGTGGACATCACAAATAGTTGACTTACAGAACTAAATGCACATAATACTGCACAGACAGAAAAATCCTCAGCGCTGACTGATATAATAATATATTAAAATCCCATTCGTGAACCCATGAGAAGGTTCACCATTCACCTCCTCCTCCTCCTCTCCTCCACCTTCTCTTCTCCTTTCTACTCCTCCTCCTCCTCTACCTTATCTTTTCCTCTGCTCCTCCTCCTGGTTTCTACTTTTTACCTTTACCTACCCTTTACCTTTGCCTTTTACCTGGTCTATTTAAATGAAGTAGAAAGAATAATAACAAGGCTTTTCCTCACATCTACCTGTACTTTCAGAGGATTTTCCCCAGTTTCCATACTTGTCCCTCATCGTCATATATTCCCTCACATTTTTTGACCACTCTGGCTCTTCACCCGGCCAAGGATCACTGCAAGCCTTTCGTTTTTTGTTGGGGCTTGTTGGCTCAGAAGGTTCTTGTGGTGCCTTGTGTTTCTGGGGGGAGCTCGTAGACTTTGGAAGGACCTTATTAGACTCATTACGTACCTCAGGGATCCTGGGGAGTCTTGTAGGCTCACTTGGCATCGTCTTCCTCAGCTTCCTCGGGTTGGTGGCTGTGAGATAAAGCGGCACCATGTTCCAAGGATTGTCCTCCTCCTCTGGGATGGGGCAGCTTTAGAAAACATCAAAATAGGTTATGACAAAATAATTATGCAGGTGTAACACAAATTAAAAATATCATCACTATACAACATTTAGATGTGTCAAAATTTTCTTCAGGTATAAACGTGAAAATATGTGACATGAAATGTGTTATAAATATATTTACCTTGTTGATCTGGGAACAGAGCGTAGGGAAGAGCTATAGAAGTTAGAGGGGGTACGAGTAAATGGCATGTGAAGGTTAGCAGAAGATTGAGTGGTAGTGTTAGCAGCAGAAGAGTGAGAGGGAGCGTTAGAAGAGGAGACTTTCTCCCAGCCAGAGGAGCTGAGTGGAGGTGACTGTACCAACGTCGCTGCCTGCCTCGCTGTCATCAAAATGATATATTTAATGCTAAAATATAATTATTGTTGTTATCCAGGAATTTTCAAATTTACTGTTTTACAAGTTCAGTTTAAATTCCTCACTCCTGTTCAAAAAGGTGAAGAGCAGGGAACTCAGTGAGAGAGAAAGTGCCAGTTAAAGTGAATGAAATGATGCTGGAGACTCTTTGAGACATGTAATGCATTTTCTATGTGCCGTATTTTTACCATGAATACATAGGTATCACAGACTCAACAGATACTTCAGTCGCTATATCAGCTATGGGAGACATGAAGGGAATGAATTCCACTACAATCACTCCCTGAAGATGCTGTCCGTCTCTTACTTTGGTGAGCTCTGACACAAACATCACGTCACTGATGGTTTTGTGTGTTCATGCTGACCTGATCTTCTTCACCTCCTGTCTCCAGTTCATGATGAGCAGCCAGTGACAGTCGTTCACTACCACTGTAATCCTAATGAGTCCACTTCTTTTATCCGGGACCAGAGGCTCAGCACTGAGGAGCCCCTGCAGATCTGGGTGGAGAGCCCCTGTGCCTGTCCAAATGCCTGCGTCATGGAAGATCTGGGTCTACATAGATAGATAGATACTTTATTCATCTCACTGAGAAATTTACAGTTCCAGCAGCTTGAAAGATGAAAACACACAGGGTTCAAGGAAATAAAAAATAAAATAGGATAAAATAGAATATCAATAAAATAAAATATCTAGCACCAAAAGATATACTTTTTTTTTTTACACATTGTGGAGTCCAGTTTGTAGATGTGAGAAAGTGCATGTGTGTCCAGGTGTGGTGTGAATGTGTGGTGAGTCCAGGGTCCAGGCTCAGTGTTTGTGTTGTCGCTCCCCCAGAGAGGTGTTATAGAGGCGAACGGCGTGGGGGAGGAACGATCTTCTGAGTGTGTCTGTGGATCAGGACAGTGACAGCAGTCTGTCACTGAAGCTGCTCCTCTGTCTGGAGACAGAGTGTCTTGGTGGTGTTGAGAAGCAGATGGTTGGAGTCACACCATGTGACAAAGTCCTGGATCAGCCCTCTGTACTCCCCCTCCTGTCCACTCCTGATACGTCCCACGATGGCTGTGTCGTCCGCAAACTTCTGTACATGGCAGAGCTCCTTGTCGTACTGGAAGTCGGACGTGTACAGGGTGAACAGGACCGGAGAGAGGACACTTCCCTGCGGTGCTCCTGTGCTGCTGACCACAGTGTCGGACCTGCAGCCCCCTAGTCGCACATACTGAGGTCTGCTGGTCAGGTAGTTGGTTATCCACGTCACTAGGTGTGATTCCACTCCCATCTCTGTCAGTTTGTCCCTGAGGAGCAGAGGCTGGATGATGTTAAAGGCGCTGGAGAAGTCCAAGAATGTAATCCTCACAGCACCACTGCCTCTGTCCAGGTGAGAGAGAGATGGGTGGAGCAGGAAGGTGATGGCATCATCCACTCCTACCTTCTCCTGGTAGGCAAACTGCAGAGGGTCTAGTGCGTGGTGGGTCTGTGGCCTCAGATGATGAAGCAGCAGGCGTGTTTTCAGAAATGTTTAGAAATCGCGATTGCGAGGGCTACGTTCACTCCACCAACATCATTTTTACAGCAAAATGTTGGCAATCTCGTCCCGGTCTCTGAGATTTATAGTTTTGGCTCCAGACCCTTAATTAGGGCAGCACCTCCAAAAATCTCTCCATTGGGCCCAATGTTAATTTTCAGAGGAAAAGGCGTGAGAAAGCAGGAAAACCTCTTGTGTTTAACCTGCTGCTGACGGCCTTCTGAGTGGGCTAGAGACATAAAATTTACACCGCAGCGATCATAGCAATCTCCTGCCGCCTCTCGTCCAAACCCCAAAGCCATACTCTTTACGGTTCTTGAGTTATTCAGAGGAGTTCGGCATGGTCCAACTCAGCTTGAAATCAGTGGCAGTCAGTGGGAGCCAGTGTGGGAGACAGACCAGGGGCGCGCCTAGACTTTTTCATAGGGGTGCCCCATGGGGTGTCTAAGCCATGCAGGGGTGGCCAGCAAAATATTTTTTTTATACGAGAGGTGATTCGACAGGTCAGCTTATAATCAGTGGCAGAGTGTGACTGGATGTTGGTGAGTGTGTGTGTCAGGTGGGGGATCCACATTGACACAAATATAGAGAGTAGATGGTGATATGATACAGGCTTCTGATTGCCCATTACCAAAGATACAGAGAGTGGATGACATCATTGATCACACACACGGACAGGAAGCTCAGGCTGTTTCTTTCAAAATAAAAGTCTGTTTTTTCCAAACCCCGGAGGAGTAAATGTGTCCTCACAGGCAGCTGTGGCTATGACTGTCCTTTCAAAATAAAAGCCCTGAACTCTGATTTAATCTTCACAGGAAACAAGGTGTTTGTTTGCAACATGAATCCAGGACAGGCACGCACGTAGTGCATGCTTCAGTGCAGGAGAGGGTCAGCATGCATTAGGGCGGGGCCACGTAGGCCCGGCGTCACGTGTGCAGGCACATATTAAAATTTCTTCAGGAATTTTTTCTCTAATTTTCTCTGCTATTCTCAACGACGGCTCATCAAAGAGAGAGCAAAGAATATTCCATAATCTGAGGTTTGAAGTTTGTATGTGACCCACAATGTGATTCATGGTGTTAAAAAAACACAAGGTAATTCAAACTACTTCTCCCAAATAACCATCTGTTAGAGCTCAGCTGTTATTTTTTTTTCTCTCTTAGGTTGCACTTTCTGTTTATATCTAAAATATGTTGTATCTATATATCTCATTCATACTGTGTATGTGCTTTTGTTTTTTGTTGTTGTTGTTTTGTTAAAAAACTAAATTCAATAAAGAAATTGTTGAAAAAAAGGGGCAACAGCAAAATAAAAGGTGACAGTGTAATAAGTCAACAATTATGTTTTTTATTTTATTGAATTTATACGGTTTTGGTTCTGTAGCAACCTTCTGAATAACTCTAATGAAGTGCAGTTGTACTCAAGCCAGTTACAGTTGAGAGCAATGACAGGCACACGTTTTGTGCAAATTTAACAGCATTGGAACAGCTCCTACATTTATACAGCAAAAATACATGCCAGAAGAAAACAAGACTAAATCAGTTCACATTGACAAGAGCTAGGAAGACTTCCCTCGATGTCAATCCAAGCTAACACATGAAATACACATTTCACCCAAAGTTGAATTATGAGCAACTGCAAACATTTTCTTTACGCACAGCGAGAAATGTGTGGTGTTATCCAACTCCATGGACTGAATCCCTGCAGCCTGCACTCTGAAGGATCCAAACGTCATGCATTGGCCTTGCAAACTTATTATGCTCACATAACAAATTAATAAAAAAATGCCTGGTTGTACTTGTATAAAACTGCATCCTGTGTTTTAGTATTATGAGACATGTTGCTTGCAGGCACCAAACAAATGCAGCTTGTTTAGCTGCTGCTTCCACTGTGCTACATAAGAACTTCCTAAAAACAAAGAGCAGAAAAGGCTCAGCGCTCACCACAGCAGTCAGATCATTATGTCCAGCTAAATATTGATGACTTTGGTTAATGACAGCAGTGAAAGATGCGAGCGCTGATCTGAAGGGGACACAGCCTCTCACTTCTGATGTCATTATAAGCCGTGATATGTGGCGCCACGATCTGACCCTTTCCTCCTGGGGGCATTTTAGATAACTGCTTTCTCAAATGCAATCTACAGCAAAAAGAAAAAAAAAAATCTTGTGACCCAGAATTGAATTCCCATGCAGTGTTGTAGACTGGTGTAACAGGAGTTTATGTGCATCCAAGCGACCACACTTCCACCTAGTGCTGAGACCTCCAGAAAAATGCAGAGACTTATTTTTAATCTTGCTGCAGTTCAACCTTTTGGTCATTTCCGAGAGTTTCACCAAACAGCTAAACCATTTATCTCAGTGTCACCACAGCTGCAGACAACTGAGGTGAAATGATAAATTAACATTTAGTCTCTAAAGCAATACCACAAAAACAAGAGACAAAAGCAGCAACTACTTTTTACTATTTCACAGATTTCAAAACAAATTCAAAGGACAGAAAACCAGGTCAGATTTCAATATATTAAGATGTTAAACCAGACATGATCTTGCCTAACAGTAGAGTTTCATCAGAGATAACAGTTTTATCTCTGTGTCTCCTCGCTGACCTCAGGAATGTGCACAGTGTGATTCCACCGTCAGAGGCTACTCCTGCAGACTGGCTCCAGCAAATATCCCCCTCTACATGGCTTTCTCTCTGTCTCTGGACTCAGCAGAGCTGGAGGCCATGTTAAGTGTTCAGTAGGTAACTGCCTTGTTTTGTATTGCAGAGCATAACATGATGGATGAACTCATCTTTCTTCCAGATGGTACAGGAGTTATGATTATGAATTGATTATGAAATGAGTTGCAGCAGCGGTTGCAGAGTTATCTACTTAGAAAGACAAAAACTCTGCAACAGCAGCATTCATTGATTTGCAAATCAGAATCAGAATCAGAAAAAGATTTATTACCAGGTATAGTTAACACAATACGAGGAATTTGTTCTGGTGGGTTGGTGCAACATAAATATAGAAAAAAACAAGATAAAGTAGAAGATACAAATATAAAATATATAAAGTAAGAGTGTAGTAGTGCAAAACAAGTAACAGTGTAACAGTGCAAGAAACAGAGCCACGGAATTAAAGTGAAAATCTTTCAGAGGATTCAGACTTTGTGTTTGTGAAAAAGCCTCAGATATATTGTCTTAGAAACACAAGACAGTTAACATACTTGTACTTAACACAGTAAGTAGAAGCAGTACAACAGTGTAAACAAGTTGACTAGCTGAGTTGACTCTCTATTTTGTTTGTTTGTTCCATTCTTGTTTTATCAGAGGTAGAGTAGAGGACACTTTAACCAAAATCACCACTTTTTGCCCAGAATCCATCCGTTTTGTTCTCTAATCTTGATCGTCTCCACTTCCTGCTTTGATCTCTATGGCGTATACTATCTCTTTATGTCCCGACTACAAATCCCAGAAGCCCCAACATTACTCATAGGCTGTGTGATAGCGCTCTTAAGGGCCAGCTGCTGGAAAAACACTTTGACGTATATATACGTCAATGGCACTCACAGAGTTAAACGGTTTCTTTATCCGTGTCATTTTAGGTGTTTTAGCTTCCAGTTATTGTATGTACAGTGTACAGTAACAAACCCTGGTGCTCCATCTTATGAGAATGACATTCATTATGTTTGAATATTTCAGAACAGCCACTAAGTGGATCTTGTAGTGAGTAATGAGTATTTCTTTGCCTTTGCTACAGTCACCACCAGTGACATAGACTCAAACTGTCAGATGAAGGCCGTGTACTTTAACACGCTGTTTAAATGAAGAGCACATTCACAATGAAACAAGTTACTTGAGCACCAGATGATTAGTGAAGTAGCGACAGTTGCTTTTTATTAACGTGGAAAATTACCTTGATTCAAGATATTTATCTGCTCAAGTGACATCAGAAAAAAAAAACAATCAATAGGAGAAAAAAAGGTGAGGTGGAATCTTTACTTATTACAGGGTTAAAGAGGCTTTGGAGAATCATAGCTCCAGCTCATTATCCCAGATGTCTGTGGTACGATACAACTTTTTATACAGAGCCAAGATAGAAGATGTTGTCCTTGTCACCTTCTACGTGATTCACCAGTTCGATAAAATGGCTCATATTTTCATGAACTGTTAAAGAATGTATTTTCTGGAAAACAGCTACAGTCTCGACATGCTTCTGGCACTTATACGTAATGACCTACTTCAACTCAATCATTTGAAAATGCACATTTAGCATTAATGGCTAAATTGTATTGTTATATAGCGTGTGATCATTGCATTATAGCATAAATTAGTTTAAACATTCAGGATGATTTTTTTTAATCTATGTGGATCTCTTGGGGTTAAATTAACCTAGCAGTGAGATTGTAATTCACTGTTCAGTCAAGAATGGTAGGCGAAGGTGGATGTTGGGGGGGAGACTCGACCATTTCCAGCTGCCCGTACATCACCTCCATCCTGTCTCTGGACGTGGATGTGTTTGTGCTGCAGCCAGAGCAGCACGAGAGAGCCGGGTGATGGCGAGAGCTGCCATCACTCCAGAGTACGAAGTGGAGGGCAGCGACTCCATCCGACGTACTTGTGGATGAGGAGCTTCCATCACACCTGTGTACGAGGTGGAGGCCAGCAACTGCATCCAATGAGTTTGTGGATGAGGAGCCTCCATCACACCTGTGTACGAGGTGGAGGCCAGCAACTGCATCCAATGAGTTTGTGGGTGAGGAGCCTCCATCACACCTGTGTACGAGGTGGAGGCCAGCAACTGCATCCAATGAGTTTGTGGATGAGGAGCCTCCATCACACCTGTGTACGAGGTGGAGGCCAGCAACTGCATCCAATGAGTTTGTGGGTGAGGAGCCTCCATCACACCTGTGTAGAGGTGGAGGCCAGCAAGTCCATCACATGTCTTTGTTTGTGCTGCAGCCAGAGCAGCATGAGAGTCCATCATGAGTGGAGCCAGTCAGAGACATTTATGGTGTTCAGATCCTTTAAGTGACGCTGCTGCACCATTGTTCCAGTCCGTGGGTGAGAAGCCTCCATCACACCTGTGTACGAGGTGGAGGGCAGCAACTCCATCACATGTCTCTGTTAGTGGGGACAGTTGTCTGTTGTCGCTCGTGGCTCCTTGGCCTTCTTAGTGACCTCTGTGGAGGTGGATGTAGATGCTGTGATACAAACAAACAAAAACACTGATCAATCCACTAAGACTTTTTTAAAGCATGGTAAATGATGCAGGCGGCACGGTGGTGTAGTGGTTAGCACTGTCGCCTCACAGCAAGAAGGTACCGGGTTCGAATCCCGGGCCCGGCGCCTTTCTGTGTGGAGTTTCTCCCGTGTCTGTGTTCTCTCCGGGTACTCCGGCTTCCTCCCACCATCCAAAAACATGTATGGTGATTAGGTTAATTGGCTAATTTAAATTGACCGTAGGTGTGACTGTGAGTGTGAATGGTTGTCTGTGTCTATGTGCCCTGCGATGAGGTGGCGACTTGTCCAGGGTGTGCCCTGCCTTCTGCCCTGAGACAGCTGGGATAGGCTCCAGCCCCCCCGCGACCCTATGAGGATAAGCGGTAGATAATGGATGGATGAATAAATGATGCTGCTTCTTATTCTCTGTAATTTGACCAACTGTGATCCACTTTAATCCACTTTTCATCCCATCTCACATGAAAACACGCTGTGATCTACAGAAATATTGACTCACCTTCTGTCTTTTTTGAGGCCTTCCTCCTGTCCGTCCTGATGTTTTTCTTTTTGCCCTACACAAAAAGCAACAAAGTTAAAACCAGATTCTTTTCAGTGATTTCGTCTCATAACTTAAATATTTGCAGAGCATACATACATAGTTGAGGCTGGCTGATCAGTTAGGGTGTTGCTGTACATGCAGACGTTTCTTTTCCTCTGCCTGCTGGTAATATTTGGCCTGCTCATCATAGGACAGTGATTTCCACATCTGACCCAGGGCGGCATGGACTGTTGCCGTACCTTTGCCGGTCAGTGTGGACATCACGTTTGGCCTCTGCTCCTTCATGAAGAGCATGAAGGCGTTTGGCGGCTTCTTTACATATTGGCCATCATCCCTCTGCTCCTCTTCATGCTTTCTCTTTCTATAAGAGAAAAACAGGAAAAAAAACTTTCAGGAAAACAGTTAACAGTATCATAGGGTGAAATGTATTTGTACTGTTTAATGCATAAGAGTCGGTTAAAAAAAAAAATAATAATAATGATTAGTCAAGGAAAAAGAATTTCATGAATGTAATTTAATTATTTCATTGAGTTTAATTTAGATGAGAATGTTAAAAAGTCCGCTACTGCCATCCACTGGTCTATCGTGGTATAGCAGCCGCTGTTTTGTTCAATTGAATGCAAACTTTATTCAGGAAGTGCAAGAAATCAGAGACAAAATGGCACGTTAAGGCGGGTGATGGTCCAGCCATTTCGGCATACACGTGGTTCAAGTTGCATCGTCGGTATGTTTTATGTGAATTTATTATTACATGCTAGGTCAAAATATTATATTGAATGTTTACTTAATGATTTACATGATTTACGTGTCATCGGAAATGCCGCATTGTAATTGTACTCTTTGTTTACTTTCGTTTTAGTTTCACAATTTGTCTGAACATTAAACCTGGCAGCAGAAAAGTTCAGAGTTGTGTTTGGAGTGTTTATCTGCCTGTCAATATATACCCGCTACGTATTGAGGACAGGACAGTGAAACGACGGCATCACAGTGAACATGGTAACTCTGATCGGGCCTACAACAGACGCTTCCAAGACGCCACGACGCCTCAGCTAAGCACGGCTACCACGGAAGTATCTCACCAGAAGCTATCATCACCATCATGTCTGCTAAATCATATCAAACAAGATCTCATGCCTGGAGTTTTTCTACTGGTTCAGCAGCAGCCAAGGCAAGAGCGAGAGCAGAGGCAGCAAAGACTCGTCTTACCTACACACAGAAAGAAGTAAGTCTAAAGCTAGAGAAAGCTAAATTGGACGCATCTATTGAACTCTTGCTATGTGAGAAAGAGGCAGCTTCGGCCGCAGCAGAGGCAGATGTATTAGAGGCTGTTGCTCAATCACAAATAGATGAGTAAAGCATTCGACATTTAGATGATCTCCCTGCCTTCGAAAGTTCACACCGGACTGAAAAGTATGTCATGGCCCAAACCAAGTTAGTAAAAAATGAAACTGCTGAAATGCAAGAACCTCCATCGCTTGATAAGCCTCCAGTTGACCCCCCATGTGACACTCATCCCCCACACACCAACCCAGGAGACTGTGGACCACCATCAGAGATAAAAACTCATTCTCAACAGCCCGTGTATAGGCATCACCTTCCAGCTCCACCTCTCCTGTCCCCCCATCCATCTCCGGACAACTATAACAGAAATCACAATAGGACACCACAAAAAACAACGGACAGCTATTATGATCCCACCTGCAAATCCAGGCCCTCAGGTCATAATGATGGAAACATCAGTGAATTTGTCAGACACTTTGCTCGTCGGGAAATTGTGGCAACCGGCCTCCTTCAGTTCAATGACAAACCACAGAGTTCCAGAGCCTGGAAACGCTCTTTTGAGAACACAGTAAGGGGGTTAGATCTAACAGCGAGTGAGGAAATGGATCTGTTGCAGGGTTTTTCCTGCGTTCAAATTTGCGTGGCGGCCGCCTCCAGCTATTTTTGTACCACCCCTAGCCAGAGCGATTGATATTGCTCAACACAGCTCCAGCTGTGTTGATTGAGCGATTGATGTCCCTCTGCGGCAGCTACGTATTTTAACTGCAGTTGCAGCGTTGCGCCACTATTGAGGCGCTATATCAACAACAGTGCACCCGAAAGACCTGAAGCAACTACCGAAGAAGAAGCAGATTGAATCGTGTTTTTCCCAGTTTTTTTCCGCTAACTAACTAACACGATTCGATCTGCTTCTTCTTCGGTAGTTGCTTCAGGTCTTTCGGGTGCACTGTTGTTGATATAGCGCCTCAATAGTGGCGCAACGCTGCAACTGCAGTTAAAATACGTAGCTGCCGCAGAGGGACATCAATCGCTCAATCAACACAGCTGGAGCTGTGTTGAGCAATATCAATCGCTCTGGCTAGGGGTGGTACAAAAATAGCCACGCAAATTTGAACGCAGGAAAAACCCTGTGTTGTTTAAGTGGCTTGGTAAAGAATCTGCTGAGCATGTTGAACAAATCAGGGCCATACACATTAACCATGCTGATGCTGGGTTAAAAATGATCTGGGAGAGACTCGACCAATGTTATGGCTCAGCAGAGGTAGTTGAGGACGCACTGTTTAAACGAATTGACAATTTTCCAAAGATCGCAAACAGAGATTATGTGAAGCTGAGAAAATTCAGTGACATTCTCATGGAGCTTCAGAGTGCTAAGGAGGAGGGAGATCTCCCTGGCCTCTCTTTCCTGGACTCTGCAAGGGGCTTAAACCCAGTTGTGCAAAAACTCCCCTTCTATCTGCAAGATAAATGGGTTTCAGTGGGTGCAAATTACAAACGTGAGTACCAGGTCTCTTTCCCTCCATTTTATGTTTTTGTAGACTTTGTTGATCAAGAGGCCACTGTTAAAAACGACCCAAGCTTTAACTTTGCCACTCACCTTGACCCTGCCCCCAGACCTGAGAAACCTGCCTGGAGATTTAACAGAGAGAAGTGTCAGTACACAAAACAGAGGTGTTTCCAACCCCCAGCTATGAGTCTCATGGGAATGCAAAGAAGGCAGATGACTGTAACAAACTGTGTCTTGTGCACAAAAAGCCCCATGCCCTCCTGAAATGCAGAGCTTTTCGCGAGAAGTCCCTCGAAGAATGCAAAACGTTCCTGAAAGAGAACAATATTTGTTTTAGATGTTGTGCCTCTTCAACACATTTTGCTAAGCACTGTAAGGCAAAAGTGCAATGTTTTGAGTGCGGCAATGAGAATCACAATACAGCTCTTCACCCAGGCCCAGCTCCCTGGAGCAAAGTAACTGACCCCGATGCAGAGCATGGCGGGGAGCAGGACGCCACCCTACCAAGTGAAATCACATCCAAATGCACTCAAGTTTGTGGTGAGAACCTCGTTGGCAGGTCATGCTCGAAAATCTGCCTTGTGAAAGTATATCCAGCAAGCCACCCAGATAAGGCAATCAAACTGTATGCAATCCATGATGAACAGAGTAACCGTTCTCTTGTCCGTTCAGAGTTTTTTGAAGTGTTTGGTGACAATGGCCCTAGCTCTCCCTACTCACTGAAAACATGCACAGGCCTTAAAGAGACAATGGGTAGGAGAGCCACGGGTTATTTTGTAGAGTCTCTAGATGGCGCAGTCCACATCCCTCTGCCCAGCCTGATTGAGTGTAATGACATCCCCAGCAACAGGGAGGAGATACCAACACCCAGTGCAGCACTCCATCATCCTCATCTAAAGAACGTCTCAAACCTCATCCCCGAACTCGACCCAAGCGCCCACATACTGATGCTTCTTGGACGGGACATCGTCAGGGTGCACAAAGTCCATAAACAGATAAGTGGCCCCAACGACGCACCCCATGCACAAAAAATAGACTTGGGATGGGTCATAGTGGGAAATGTGTGTCTAGGTGGTATGCATAAAACAACTACAGTAAATGCCTTCTACACAAACACGACAGAGAGAGGATGGCCCACACTGTTTTGGCCCTGTCCTAATCTTTTCAACATAAAAGAAAGATCCTATGGCATACAAATTCCTCACCACAACACACCACAACAAAGTGACAGATCCAGTTGTGAAGCAGAACACCTTGGATGTTGTGTGTTTGAACAAACCAAAAATGACAATCAAATCTCACCTTCCATCCAAGACAAGGCCTTCATGAAAATAATGGAAGAAGGAATGACAAAGGATGCAAACAATCATTGGACAGCTCCATTGCCATTCAAATCACCACGTCAAAGGCTCCCTAACAACAGGTTACAGGCCATGAGTCAGCTCAAGTCCCTGATCCGCAACTTTGACAAGAAACCAGAGATGAGAGACCATTTCTTAGCCTTCATGGAAAAGATTTTCCAAAACGGTCATGCTGAGATCGCTCCTCCGTCAAAGGAGAGCGAGGAGAGCAGCACACAAGACAATGGACTGTCACTCAATGATGTCTTATTAAAGGGCCCAGACCTCAACAACTCACTCCTTGGCGTCCTCATGCGCTTCAGGAAAGAAGCAGTAGCCTTCACAGCAGACATCGAGCAGATGTTTTACTGTTTCTAACGTGCGGGAAGAGGACAGGAACTTTCTACGTTTTCTGTGGTTTCATGACAACAACCCCTCCAGTGACATCACAGAGTATCGGATGAGAGTGCATGTTTTTGGAAACAGTCCCTCTCTGTAGCAATATTTGGCCTACATCAGTCTGTCCAGTGCTGTGAGGTGGACTTCGACCTTGACGTCAAACAGTTTGTAACACGTGATTTTTATGTAGATGACGGCCTAAAATCCCTCCCCACTGCGGAAATGGCCGTGACTCCGCTACAAAGACCCGACACACCCTTGCCAAGTCAAACTTGAGGTTGCACAAGATGGCAGCTAAGAGAAAGGAGATCTTGAAAGCGTTTCCCTCCCAAGATCATGCAACAGATCTCAAAGACTTAGATCTCGAAGCAGATGCACTGCCTATGCAACGAAGCGTGGGCCTCCTTTGAGACCTCAACAAAGACTGTTTCACCTTTCATGTGTCTGATGAAACAAAGCCCTTCACACGATGCAGTGTTTTGTCTACCATAAACAGTCTCTATGACCCGCTAGGCTTTGTAGCGCCCGTCACAATCCACGGCAAATCCATCCTCAGACAACTCACAGCAGACAATGGTGACTGGGACGCTCCGCTGCCCCAAGAGATGGTGGAGTCAGGGGTTCTTTGGAGAGAGTCACTGAGCACGCTGCCTAACCTCTCAATCACAAGAACATACACTGACATCTCGCCTTCACAAGCTATGTACAAAGAACTGTGTATCTTCTGTGATGCGTCAACCAAAGCCATTGCAGCGGTGGCTTATGTGAAGGTAACTGATGCAGACGGGAACTGTGAAATTGGCTTTGTCATGGGGAAAGCAAAACTCACACCACGTCCTGAACAAACTATCCCCAGATTAGAACTGTGCCGCGGTGTTAGCAGTTGAGATTGCTGATTTGGTCAGAGGTGAGCTGGACATTGAGCTGGACAGCACCCATTTCGGTCTGAGCTGATGTGCAGGGACAGACCGTCCCTGCACATCAGCTCGTGCTCACTAACTGGTTTACTAGCCCCAAATTCCTGCTCAAAGACAATCAAAGCCTCATCCAAGAAACTTTTGACCTTGTTGAACCCAGTTCAGACACTGACATCAGACCACAGGTTTCTGCCCTGAAAACCACAGCAAGTGTGAAACTGCTCGGCTCTGAAAGATTCACTAAGTTTTCCCACTGGAGCTCCCTGCTCCGTGCTATTGCTCGTCTGCTGCACGTTGTTCATGTCTTCAAGCAAACTACCAATAGAGACAGTTCTTGTAAGGGCTGGCACTATTGTGTGATGGGAGTCACAGTGGAAGACTTTGAGCAAGCTAAAAACATTGTTATCAGATCAGTACAAGAAGAAGTGTACAGTGGAGAAATCAAAAGCATCAACACACAACGGGAAATTCCTAAAAGCAGAAATCTGGACCCCTTCTTAGACAATCAAGGTCTGCTTAGAGTGGGCGGACGCATCGGCGAAGCAAATGTAAGTCAAGCAGAAAAGAACCCACTCATTGTTTCTGGTCAACATCACATTGCAGGTCTCATTGTGAAACATCACCACAAAAAGACACGCCATCAAGGTCGGCTATTCACAGCCGGTTGGTGGATTGTGGGCGGCAAAAGGAAAGTGAACAGTGTTATCCACCATTGTGTAAAGTGTAGGAGGTTAAGAGCGCCCCTCAGTGTTCAAAAAATGGCAAGTCTCCTGGCCCAGCGTCTCTCAATGGAGCCACCATTCACAAATGTGGGCTTGGACGTTTTCGGCCCCCGGAGTGTTTCTGCACAACGCACAAGAGGAGGCATTGTTCAAAACAAAAGATGGGCTGTCATCTTCACATGTTTGAGCGTGAGGGCAGTTCATATTGAAGTGATCGAATCTCTTAACACATCAAGTTTCATAAACTCACTCAGACGGTTTTTGGCTATCAGGGGTCCGGTGAAGAGCATCCACTCAGACCGTGGCACCAATTTTATTGGTGCTTGCAAAGAACTTCAGATACCCTCACACATCAACAGTACAGCAGTCAAAACATACCTGTCAGGACAGGAATGTTCATGGACTTTCAATCCCCCTCATGCCTCTCATTTTGGTGGTGCATGGGAGAGGATGGTGGGTCTGGCCAGGAGAATTCTCGACACCATGTTCTTTGAGCTCAAAACCACAAAACTCACTCATGACGTTCTTGTCACCTTCATGGCTGAGGTGTCAGCTATTATAAATGCACGCTCCCTCATTCCAGTGTCGACGGATCCCACTGACCCTTTCTACTGATTGAAATAGGTTGTTTTCTGTCATTCTGTTGTTCTAATACATTCTCCACTGACTGATACTTGGGCTGTAACCAAACCATTTTCATTATTTATTAATAGCGGCTAATTGTTTGGCCCAAGATGACATCTTCAAAATATCTTTTTGCTCTGACCAACAGGCCAAATGGTCATTGTCACTTAAAAAATGAAAAATGAATCAATTATCAAAACAGTTGCAGATCGACTAATTGATTACTCTGCCTGTCCTTTTGGCTCTGACTGATATGATTTGGGTTTTTTTGATGATCTATCCCTAACCTAAACTTATATCTTACCTTAAATCTGATCTGTCCCTGGTTGTTAGCATCGGGCTGACCATGCAGGGGACCAGGCTGCATGGCAATAAAGGGAGCAGCTTGTCCAACATTCAGTGTCTGAATGGACGTGACTGCATGTGGCTGCTCATAGCTGGAGGGAGCTGCTCCCAGGGTGGTGCACCCAGCATGAGCTCCGCTCAACCTTTCAGCCATCTGATGGTCGACGCTGAAGTCCTGTCCTGGATTATTAGGTCCTGCAGGACTGTTCAGGTCATTTGGCGGAGCTGAATCTATGGGGTTGCACTGAGGGTTGTCTTGGCTCAGACTGTCCACAAGCTGAATCAGCTGTTACTCAACAGTGTCAGCAAGTGGAGCAGAAAGAGCCGAAGTGGAGTGAAGACTGAATACATCACTGTTGTCTTCAAGCAATGTGATGTATTCAGCCTCATCCAAAAGAACCATGGTGTCTTCAGACATGTTGTCAGCTGTCTCTGTACACAAAGACTTGTGCCTCATCCTGTCTGAAAGCAACCTGGAACCTGTGACAAACATTAATAAGAAGATGATTTTCAGAATCTGGACTGAAGTAACATTTGCACATTTTTGACTAGAGTCCAGATCAGCATTTCAGCTGACCAAGAGTGATAACACAATCTGGAAAACTACTACTACTACTACTGCTAATAATAATAATAATAATAATAACATAGTAATACTTTGGGTTACCACTAAGAGAGAAACACAGCTTTTCTATTTCAAAGGAAAATACTGGACATTTTTTGACAGCTATAGCTTTTACTAACTTACTGAACCTACTAAATGCAGAGAAACATTTTCAGTGAACATTGTGGTGTGTTTTTTAAAGACTGAATAATCCAAAAGTACATATAAAAAACTAAAAACTGGTAAATTTGGTTCACCACATCATACGACATTTAAATACAGCTTACATGTTGATGTATCAGTATTAATAATCCAATAATATAATATATGATACAACATGAACTGGAGCAGGTCTCTGCAGATTAAGTGCTTTAAATTTCTACAGATTTTGTAGAAAAGTATTGTATTGACAGCTAACAAACCAAAAGTAACAATAGCTGGTTAATGATTTGTTTAATCAGCTATAATCTATCAGTATTTGTGTACTTACTTTATGCAGATAACGATGGATGGATAATATGTGTTGATGATATGATGGCTCTGTGACTTAAAACGCTTTGAGTTGTTGACTTGACTGGACTCTTGACTTTACTCAGAAGAAAGTAGATGCTTTCTCAATGTGTGAAAAGAACAGAAAGTGTTCCGATAAACAGCTCAGTCTGTTCTATTTTCTGTTCTGTTTCATTCCGGAGCTTCTATCCTCATTTGCATATTTGGTTACCTGGGCAACCACAGTAACTAAGTTTTTTTCAAAAATCAACAAGTGCATTATGTATGCACTGTATATATGTTGTAATACATAATACATTTATAATAATAATAATATTATCATAACATAACATTCTGAAATTAACCATTTTGAGTGCTTTTAACTTTTCTTGCTTTTGGTATATTTCAAGTTGGTATGCTTGTATATTAACTGAATGCATGACCTTTACTTGTAAAGAGTAATTCTACACCGTGGTATTACTTTTATTTGAAATAAAAAAGACAGACATGCAGACGGTTTATTCTGAGCTGAATATTCTTTCTGCTGTGTAACATTTGAATGTGAGCAGTTGGTGATTAGTTATTTATCAACAGAGGGGACAGACTCATTTTCCCTGTTTGTTTCAGCTGATACTTCATCACCATGATCAACACCTCGGATTCATCAATTCACAGTTAAGATCCTGATATTTCAGATTCTAACTTGTACAAACGTCAGCAGACTCGACTAGACAAGACTAATGTTCATTTCTGCTACGCTAACGGGATGGAGGGGGGGATGACAGGTGATAATTATTATTACCCTGAGTTTCTCTACAGCGTTATAACCTCACGGGTCATCAGCTCTCATCATTATTCTTGTTGTTTAAAAATGTGTAAGTGAGGAGCAGTAACATCCTCTCTGCAAGCAAGAGCCAGCAACAAGGACCTATTTTGTGGACATCACAAATAGTTGACTTACAGAACTAAATGCACATAATACTGCACAGACAGAAAAATCCTGAGCGCTGACTGATATAATAATATATTAAAATCCCATTCGTGAACCCATGAGAAGGTTCACCTTCACCTCTTCCTCCTCTCCTCCTCCTCCTTTCCTCCTACTCCTTTCCTCCTCCTCCTCCACCACTCCTCCTCTCCTCTCCTCCACCTTCTCTTCTTCTTTCTACTCCTCCTCCTCCTCTACCTTATCTTTTCCTCTGCTCCTCCTCCTGGTTTCTACTTTTTACCTTTACCTACCCTTTACCTTTGCCTTTTACCTGGTCTATTTAAATGAAGTAGAAAGAATAATAACAAGGCTTTTCCTCACATCTACCTGTACTTTCAGAGGATTTTCCCCAGTTTCCATACTTGTCCCTCATCGTCATATATTCCCTCACATTTTTGACCACTCTGGCTCTTCACCCGGCCAAGGATCACTGCAAGCCTTTCGTTTTTTGTTGGGGCTTGTTGGCTCAGAAGGTTCTTGTGGTGCCTTGTGTTTCTGGGGGGAGCTCGTAGACTTTGTAAGGACCTTATTAGACTCATTATGTACCTCAGGGATCCTGGGGAGTCTTGTAGGCTCACTTGGCATCGTCTTCCTCAGCTTCCTCGGGTTGGTGGCTGTGCGATAAAGCGGCACCATGTTCCAAGGATTGTCCTCCTCCTCTGGGATGGGGCAGCTTTAGAAAACATCAAAATAGGTTATGACAAAATAATTATGCAGGAGTAACACAAATTAAAACTATCATCACTATACAACATTTAGATGTGTCAAAATTTTCTTCAGGTACAAACGTGAAAATATGTGACATGAAATGTGTTATAAATATATTTACCTTGTAGATCTAGGAACAGAGCGTAGGGAAGAGCGAGAGAAGTTAGAAGGGGTACGAGTAAATGGCATGTGAAGGTTAGCAGAAGATTGAGTGGTAGTGTTAGCAGCAGAAGAGTGAGAGGGAGCGTTAGAAGAGGAGACTTTCTCCCAGCCAGAGGAGCTGAGTGGAGGTGACTGTACCAACGTCGCTGCCTGCCTCGCTGTCATCAAAATGATATATTTAATGCTAAAATATAATTATTGTTGTTATCCAGGAATTTTCAAATTTACTGTTTTACAAGTTCAGTTTAAATTCCTCACTCCTGTTCAAAAAGGTGAAGAGTAGGGAACTCAGTGAGAGAGAGTGCCAGTTAAAGTGAATGAAATGATGCTGGAGACTCTTTGAGACATGTAATGCATTTTCTATGTGCCGTATTTTTACCATGAATACATAGGTATCACAGACTCAACAGATACTTCAGTCGCCATATCAGCTGTGGGAGACATGAAGGGAATGAATTCCACTACAATCACTCCCTGAAGATGCTGTCCGTCTCTTACTTTGGTGAGCTCTGACACAAACATCACATCACTGATGGTTTTGTGTGTTCATGCTGACCTGATCTTCTTCACCTCCTGTCTCCAGTTCATGATGAGCAGCCAGTGACAGTCGTTCACTACCACTGTAATCCTAATGAGTCCACTTCTTTTATCCGGGACCAGAGGCTCAGCACTGAGGAGCCCCTGCAGATCTGGGTGGAGAGCCCCTGTGCCTGTCCAAATGCCTGCGTCATGGAAGATCTGGGTCTACATAGATAGATAGATAGATAGATACTTTATTCATCTCACAGAGAAATTTACAGTTCCAGCAGCTTGAAAGATGAAAACACACAGGGTTCAAGGAAATAAAAAAATAAAATAGGATAAAATAGAATATCAATAAAATAAAATATCTAGCTCCAAAATATATACTTTTTTTTTTACACATTGTGGAGTCCAGTTTGTAGATGTGAGAAAGTGCATGTGTGTCCAGGTGTGGTGTGAATGTGTGGTGAGTCCAGGGTCCAGGCTCAGTGTTTGTGTTGTCGCTCCCCCAGAGAGGTGTTATAGAGGTGAACGGCGTGGGGGAGGAACGATCTTCTGAGTGTGTCTGTGGATCAGGACAGTGACAGCAGTCTGTCACTGAAGCTGCTCCTCTGTCTGGAGATGGTGCCGTGAAGTGGATGGTGAGGATTGTCTATGATGGACAGAAGCCTGTTCAGTGTCCGTCGCTCTGCCACAGATGTTAGACTGTCCAGCTCTGTGCCAACGACAGAGCCTGCCTTCCTCACCAGTTTGGCCAGGCGTGCAGCGTCCTTCTTCTTCAGGCTGCCCCCCCAGCACACAACTGCATACAGGAGGGCACTCGCTACCACAGACTGGTAGAAGATCTGTACCAGCTTGTTGCAGATGTTGAAGGACACCAGCCTTCTGAGGAAGTACAGACGGCTCTGTCCTTTCCTGCACAGAGCGTCTGTGTTGGCAGTCCAGTCCAGTTTATCGTCCAGCAGTACTCCCAGGTATTTATAGGTGGGTACCACCTCCACACAGTCCCCTTTGATAAAAGCTGGCACTGGCTGAGGCCTGGGTCTCCTGAAATCCACCACCATCTCCCTGGTCTTGGTGGTGTTGAGAAGCAGGTGTTTGGAGTCACACCATGTGATAAAGTCCTGGATCAGCCCTCTGTACTCCCCCTCCTGTCCACTCCTGATACGTCCCACGATGGCTGTGTCGTCCGCAAACTTCTGTACATGGCAGAGCTCCTTGTCGTACTGGAAGTCGGACGTGTACAGGGTGAACAGGACCGGAGAGAGGACACTTCCCTGCGGTGCTCCTGTGCTGCTGACCACAGTGTCGGACCTGCAGCCCCCTAGTCGCACATACTGAGGTCTGCTGGTCAGGTAGTTGGTTATCCACGTCACTAGGTGTGATTCCACTCCCATCTCTGTCAGTTTGTCCCCGAGGAGCAGAGGCTGGATGATGTTAAAGGCGCTAGAGAAGTCCAAGAATGTAATCCTCACAGCACCACTGCCTCTGTCCAGGTGAGAGAGAGATGGGTGGAGCAGGAAGGTGATGGCATCATCCACTCCTACCTTCTCCTGGTAGGCAAACTGCAGAGGGTCTAGTGCGTGGTGTGTCTGTGGCCTCACATGATGAAGCAGCAGGCGTTCCATGGTCTTCATCACATGGCCTGAAGTCGTTCAGCTCAGCAGGATGTGCTTTCTTTGGGACTGGAACGATGCAGGATGTCTTCCACAGTTGAGGAACCCTCCTCTGTTCCAGGCTCAGGTTAAATAGGCGCTGAAGGGGGTGTCCCAGCTCTTGCATGCAGGCTTCAGCAGTCTTGGTGATACTCCATCTGGACCTGCAGCTTTGCTGGGGCGTAGCCTCCTCAGCTCTCCATAAACCTGAGCTGCTGTGATCGTTGGTGGTGTGATGGGGGGAGGGGAGGTGTCCTCTGCTGTGCTGGTGATGGCTTGTGGGAGTAGGTGGGTGGGGGCTGCTGCGTTCAGAGGTGTGAATGGGATGGGGTGATCAAACCTATTAAAAACGGTTTAACTGGTTTGGCCTTCCCACATCCCCCTCCATAGAGGCACCTCTCTTGGAGTTGCAGCCTGTGATGATCTTCATCCCCTCCCACACCTCTCTCATGCAGTTGTTCTGCATCTTTTGTTCTACTTTTCTTCTGTACTTCCCTTTCGCCTCCCTGAGCTGGACTCTGAGTTCCTTCTGTACCCGCTTGAGCTCTGGAGTGTCACCGTCTTTAAAGGCCCTCTTCTTCTGGTTCAGAAGGCCTTTGATGTCACTGGTTATCCAGGGCTTGTTGTTGGCAAAGCAGCGTACAGATCTGACAGGAACAACAACGTCCATACAGAAGTTGATACAGTCCGTGGTGCAGTCAACCATCAGCTCCATGTTGTCATTGTGAGACCCCTGCAGAGCGTCCCAGTCGGTGGTCTCAAAGCAGTCTTTCAGAGCCTGCTCAGCTTCAGGAGACCACTTCCTGAATGAGTGTGTGGTTGTTGGTAGTCTCCTCACTCTTGGTGTGTAGTGAGGTTTGAGCAGAACCAGGTTGTGGTCTGCTGGTCTTACAGCCAGAAGTTCAATGTCCCTGCAGCAGCTGGAGATCTTCCTGTTCACATGCCCAGGAGTGCACCACCGTCAATCTTACGTGAGTTCACGTTTCCCGTTAGCACGGAAGGTACCGGAGGCTTGTATCTCCACTTCTTTGCCAGCCGCTGAGCTTTTAGCTTAGCGCCGGCTCTGCAGCCTCGGTACGGCTTCCTTACCTCCACAGGTAAACACGGAATCACACCGATGCGGGACTTGGCTCTCAAAGCGTGTAAAAAGTCACTTGAATAAACGAGTCTTGGAGTTGAAAAATCCACATCCACGGGATATATGAAATACGTTTCCAGAGAAACCAGGGTGGTAAATTTTAAGGATAGAAAAAGGACAAAAAGTTAGGAAACACACGGAGCTGCTGGAGAGACTGCCAGGAAGAGAGAGGGTCTGAGCACCATCTTCCTCATCATCATCCTCTCCCTCAGTGCGGCTGCATCCTTCATCCTGGGTACTGATCACTTTAGATACTGCCATGATGTATAGCCCAATATCACAAATTACAATTTATAATCTGCACAGGATATGACCCCCTCTGTCCTTTACAAACAGCCCTCACATCTACTGAGGAGAAAAGAGTAAATGTGTTTGTACAAAACCTCTCAACAGCAAAATGTGCTTCACAAATAGAAATAAGGCACAGTGTGCTTATTGAAGGTCTCCTCTTCTGGAGAGCATACATAAATGAGTGATAATTTACCTGAAAGAGTTGGAGTAGAAGAATAGCTGTGGGATAATAAAGATTAAGCAAGTTGAAGCCGTTAAGTGAAATTAAACTTGCAGAGCAGCCGTCAAAAATACAGAGAAAAAACTGTGAGATCACCAGAATTATTAGAAGATTTCCTCTGAAGTATTTGTACTTTACTTGAATATTTCCATTTCATACTACTTAATACTTCTACTAAACTAGTTAGCAGCTATCATGCTGATTAATAATATTTGACATACATTAGAATAGAATAGAATGCCCTTTATTGTCATTATGCAACGTAGAATGAAATTGTAGAAGATCAGATCCTTTTTTCAATTTAACTTAAATGGCAAATAAAATAAGAATTACAGTAAGATTAGCTGCATTGACGCAACATTGAAATGAAGCTACACCTGAATGCATCAGTATTATAATTCATACAACATTGGAATATGTAATAATAATAATAATAAACTATGCATTCATTTCATTTGAATGCTTTAACTACATTTAGCTCACAATAACCCTTTGAATGCCGGCCTTTACTTATAATGGGGTATTTTTAAAATGTGCTTGACACAGTCATGAACAAAAGAGTTGCACAGACACATGGATTCAAAATTCTTAGACTCCTTTCAATTCAACCGCTGGTGCACAGATGGCACACCTGTGGAAAACCATATTAATTTAAACTTTTCAGACATGTAGTCTGGTATGTATGGAGGCCCATTCCTGCCAAGACAATAACACAACACACAGTATATACCAGGGCTGTCCAAGTTAACTCAAACTAATTTGCATGAACGTAACTCTACTTGGACAAACTGCCCTAAATGTGTTGCCAGAGATGTGCTAATTTTATGTATATAAGCTGCTAAAATCAGAACAACCTCACGTTATTGTGAAAAGAACGTCTCTTTTCTTTTCCTTTTCATCTATTTCACATTAAAATTAATACTTTAACGATGCTCTTTGGTGGATTATTTGTTTGCTGAATTACACGAGAAGCTTGGACAGAGTCAGAAAAGATGATTAATCTAATTTTATCAGCATTTTTTTGATTGTTAGTTATGAGAGTGTTGTTAGTTTCCTTCATATTTTGAATGGAGTTCTGCTTCATGACATGTCTCTGGCAACACATTTCAAGCTGTTTGTGAGTTACCGTCTAGTTATCACACTGATTTCAACAGTCCTAATATATATCTAAGTTGTCATTCCTGGTAGGAATGGACTTCCAGTGATGACAGATTGATTTTTTTTTTTTTTATGTAACTTCTTGTCTTCCCTCCATCTCCTCTCTGCCGACAGGCTCCTGTGCTCTGAGGCCTTTTCGGAGCAGCAGTGGAGTTCAGATCTCTCCAGAGCACAGTGTGTGGTGTATGATCTGCTGCCTCTGTACTGAGAGCAGGCCTGCAAGAAGACACTACACAGACATGAGACAGTGACTGATAAACAGCTGCACACCTCTGGACCACTGCAAGATGTCTCCACATGTCCCATGGTTCAACCTGAAAGTGTCCCATAGAGGGCCAAGAGTCAGCATGGTGTTATTTTACAGTGTGCTGAAAGTGACATACCACTCTGTAAACCTTTGCTGAGCAGCATTTTATGGATTTAATCGATAAAGTACAAATGTCTTGGTTTGGTTATTCTGCATATATCACTGTCAATAATGTAGAATTAAACACATTTTACAATAAGCAGGTATTTGTACCAGAGGGTACAACATGGAAGTGGTTTAAAATTCACACCCAAACTGGATGAAATCTCTGATCAAAAACTAGAATAGTTGACAAACCCTAAATGTGGAGAATGAACATTCATACCTGAGGGAATCAAAGTTATCAAAGGTTATGAAAGTAAACCAATGAAAGCTAATCATTAAGGTGATTAACATGAGTGTATGGGGTCGTATGTGTATTCTTCTCATGTTGGGCACAGTAAAATTCCTGGTTTTGTGAATGGAGTCTGGTGGCTTTGAGGAGAGTGATACCACAGCTTTACCTCACCATCAGTCAGTCCTTTCTGATGCAGGACTGAAGCTGTTACATTGCTGCCTTCAAAGCCACCAGACCCCATCAGAAAAAAAGTATTTCCTTCCAGAACTGAGGAGCAGCTGGTCTGAATATTCTGTAACTTTCAGATATGAATATCCACACAGCAGCGGTGCATAGCTTAGCCTTCGTGCCGATGCTCCTGTCCCCAAACTAGGGGCAAGCTTACCACCATATAAGTCACCTTTAATAAACTGATTATAAAGCCAACCTGGTCACACATGAAGGCCAGTGGGTCCAGTGGGAACCACTGGGCTAACACCATGGTGGAATGAAATGAAAACACATGATTGATTGACACTTGTCATTAGCTGAAAAGTTTTGTGTAGCCCATCATGCAGCAGCAAGTATCTGCATCAGTTTGTAGCTTCATGTCACCAGCTTCCACTGAAAATGGCTGGTCACTGTGTCCTCAAAAACAAAAAGATGGATCCAACCTTTGAAAGAATAAGTAGAGGACGAACACGTTTTTGAGTCATAAATGTATTTTTGCAATGATGAATCATTTCTTTATCAGACCATATACCCCATCTTGTCTCTGCAGAAGTCCTCTCTGCTCGGAGCTCTGCTGTCCTCCATACATTCAGCATCCATCAGGTTGGTCTGTCTTTGCACTGTTTGGTTTGACCTCAGATCCTTCACCACTAGTCTCCTCTACTCCATTCGCAAATTTGCAGTCAAAGCTTAGAGGCTTTCTCTTTTGACAAAATAAAATCTGTGTAAAAGACAAGAATTGTCTGCATAATCACATACAAACACACTGTCATAATGACAAACAAGATGAATATGATAAATACGATCAGTCGTGATGTATGTAGGTTTCTCCAGCCTCAGCGTCTAATGAAAGGAGTAAAAAGACCTGAGGTGTTCAGATGAAGTCTTTTGTACTTGCTGGTAGTGTTTGTCTTAGTGTGGGTCCATTAAGATGAGTCTGCTCTGCAATATGGTGACAATACCTCAGTGTACATTGTTTTTTAGACCCTAGGTCTGTTGCACAAAAGTAGGATTCAGACATCCAGGATAAGTGACTGAGCTGGGCTCAACAAATCCAAAACAAGAGAGACCAGGTTTAATCGTCTGTACAATGACCAGGCCAGGATGAGCGGACACAGATTCATCGAGCCAGGTGAAAACTATCCAGAAGAACTGCAGCACTTGGCTTTCTAGACATTCATCGATCACAGATTGACCAATTCACCATGGCAACGAGTGCAGCGTACTTTTCTCTGTCAGAGGCACTAATCCTCATGGAGGCTTACAAGGAGGTAAAGGACCAAACTGAAAGGAAACACCACCACAGTTTTTATTACTATTACTTGACTGCTACTATTACACTTACTATTCAAAAAAGTAATTAACATCTCTGAAAACCTACTCATTCATCTACCACAACTCTATCAGAATCAGTTGAAAATGTTGTTTGTCTTTTCTAGTGTCATGAGAGTGCTATTGACCTCATTCAGTTCCTGAGATTGTTGAATTTGATTTGAAGTGTGGACCTGTATCTGATTTATATATTTATATGTCAGTAATAGATATCAAGAAGATATCTATGATAGTCAAAGTGTGAATGTGAGTGTGAGTGGTTGTCTGTCTCTACGTGTCCTGTGATGAACTGGAGACTTGCCCCCCCCCACGACCCTATGAGGATAAGTGGTAGATAATGGATGGATGGATGGATGGATGGATGATAGTGGAACTGTTTCACAGATCATGCTGATGAGCTTGTGAAGGATTGAAGGTTAAATGTGATTAAATGTTCAGCACTGGCTGTGTGCTCCCAGTTTATCAGCTGCAATAAGAGCACATCACTCCTAACGTGTTTCTTCTCTTATTGTGCAGCACGGAGACACCACAGAGTGAGTGCTGAGGGGTCAAAGGTCAAACCAACCACCACACCTTTAATGATGTTCTATAGAGGAATACAGCTGCTGCCATGGACATACATTCAGGCCACACAATGTTACTGTGACTGTCCTTCTGCATGCTAGACGTGTTTAAATGAATGAATGAATGGGTAGTTTATTTCGATTACATTATATGTGCTTTGACTTGTGTGCATGCAGTAGAAGAAACATCATCACAGATGTTTACACTGATCAGTTTCACACAGTGAACTGAAAAAGAAATAGACTGAAGCCGAGGCTTATCTTTGTCTCTCCTGTGCCTTCCATCAAATAACAGATTATCAGCAATACAAAAGAAAAAAAAAGAACATTTACTCTACATCCTTCTGTTTAATCAATTTATATTTCAATCATTTTGCAGTATAATCTTTTATTATTTTACCTTTTAATGCTTTGTAAAAAGTATAACTCCCAAAAATGAAACACATGTATTTAACATGTAATCCTCACATGGCATGTTTCAATGACACACAGACTCCTTCAATTATAACTGTTTTCTCTTAATTTAAAACAAATATTGAATACAAGAAGGAAGAATCTTATTCTTTACTTGAAAATAAATTTCTATTGTTTTTAAATGTACAATATCTATGAATTTTAATGTGCATAACTATAAATAATTGAGTGGTAGCGTTGTGATAGGAAGATTTATTATATAACGCTTTTGGAGTTTAATTATAGGGTCTATATAAGTGTATATATGTATTCTCCAAACCTCAACATAATAAGACATGGATGAAATTATAAGGGGGAAATGCAATATGTGCAGATCCCTTGTTTTGTACATAACACCAACGGATTTAGATCATTTTTGTTTTATTCTATATGTGACTTTATGATCTATAATTCCTCCCCAAAATTTTGTTATTTATACTCTTTCAATTTCAATACCATTTAGATTCAGTTTTATTTCACAATTAGTTTTAACACCACCGAACACCATAAATTTGATTTCTTTTAACGATAATTTATTGATATCAAACCATTTTTTAATACAATCGACTCACTTTCTGCTGCTTTCAACAATTCTTTCATATCTGGTCCTGAACAAATCAATTAGTACCATCTATAAATGTGATATATTTCAACTCGTTCGTTCATGTCTTTTTATGTCCTTGTTTTAGTGTCACTATTCCTTTCACTTCCTCTGAAAGGGCCACTTCACTGAACTGACAGCTCCTGATCATCAGCAGTACCGGGCTACTGCTGCACCTTCAGACCGTCTGACGCTCATAGGGAGGTTATTCCAGAGAAAAGGCCACAAGAGGAAGAGCTCACTTCTTTTTAGCTCTAGGAGACAAGAGGCCTTTATTTTGACAGCAGGAAGTTTAAGGTTTAGGGAGATCAGGCAGCGAGGAAGAGAGGGTTATCAAAACCACCTGAACATCTGATGGTGGAGAACTAAAGCTGCTGAAAAACTGTGTGAACAGAAGACGACAGAATGTATTCATTTTTCCTTTCATGTTGCACACACAGGTCTGAATACAGGCACACTTCAAACAGGACCTTTACACATGCACATGAAGGCAGTGATGTCAGAGCGAGGACGCTGCCATATACAGGCGCCCTGAGCAGTTGGGAGTTTGCTGCCTTGCTCAAGGACACCTCAGCAGTGTCCAGAAGGAGGAGTTGTCTCCAGATACCAGACGTCACTCTGTACTTGTCTGTTTCAGGATACTCACTGTGCCTCATGGTCACAGCCCCATCTTCCTTTTCATCCCATTTCACATGAAAACATGTGGTGATCCAGAAATATAATTTTACCATCAGCCTTGTCCTTGCTCTTGTCCCTCTTTCACATAAATGCTGAATGTGTAAATGTATATATAAACTGGCTAAGATTAACATAAAATAAAACTTTCTCAAGGAGAGGAAAAAAATGTTTTTATTCTTCACTCATTTGTGAATAAAGTAGAGCATAAAAATGTAACACCACACGTAAAAGAATGAAGTATAAAGAAATGTGAATTAATTAACAAATACATGAGGCACTAACATGACTGTGAATGATAAACATAGACTGATGATTATATTCAAACCAAAAGGCTTTATTGTCATTATAAGTGTGCACACAATAAAATTAAGAGCACTGCTCCACATGATGCTCAGTCAAATGTTAAAAATAGTAAAGCTTAAAACAGAAAACAGAAAAGACAAAGTTTTGTAAGAAACTTAGAAAAGAATAGAAAAAAATAGAAAAAAGATAATAGGTATTTATAATATATAACATGGCTCTGAGGAAAAACTGTCTCTGAATCTACTAGTGCAGGTTTAGTGAGAGCTGGAGCTCCTGACAGAGGGCAGCAGGATGAACAGGTGGAGACCAGGTGAGAAGAGTCCTGGACCATGTTTGTAGCTCTGCTCAGGTAGAGAGAGCTGCTGATGTCTGCAGGTAGAGCAGAGAGAGCAGCCACTGATGATCACTGTCTGCAGACCTCTGCTGTCTGCTGCTGTTCACCACAACACCTCACTGTGATCAACTAGTATTGGAGGGTTCACGCTTCACCTCCTCCTCCTCCTCTCTCTATAAAAACAAAGACAGTTGAGGATGACAGCAACATCTGTGGACGCCCTGAGAGACACCAGCAGCATCACCTCCATCAGACTGATTAACAGGGTGGTGCAGGAGGTCCGTGCTGCCCTGCCACAACACCTCAGATCCTTTGTTGAGGACCAGACTCTGTGTGAGCAGTGGAGTGGGGAGGCTGAGCACAGCTTCCCCACAGAACCTAGACAGAACCAGAGAACCAGAGAGAACCAAGAGAGAACCAAGAGAGAACCAGAGAGAACCAAGACAGAACCAGAGAGAACCAAGAGAGAACGAGAGAGAACCAAGAGAGAACCAAGAGAGAACCATAGAGAAGCAAGAGAGAACCAGTGAGAACCAAGAGAGAACCAGAGAGAACCAAGAGAGAACCAGAGAGAACCAGAAAGAACAAAGAGAGAACCAGAAAGAACAAAGAGAGAACCAGAAAGAACAAAGAGAGAACCAAGACAGAACCAAGAGAGAACCAGAGAGAACCAAGAGAGAACCAGAAAGAACCAAAGAGAACCAAGAGAGAACCAGAGAGAACCAAGAGAGAACCAGAAAGAACCAGAAAGAACCAAGAGAGAACCAGAGAGAACCAAGAGAGAACCAAGAGAGGACCAAGAGAGAG
>CM056551.1:5542845-5573107 GCA_029721515.1 Synanceia verrucosa | reverse complement strand
TGGGAGTTAAAAAAGTAAATGTCAATTCTGTAAAAGAGGAACTGAGAATAAAGCTTCACTGATCACTGATTATTGATCACTGCTCATTGATCAGGAGATCCAGAGGAGGGAGAAAGACAGTAGATCCACTAGAGGAGGCTGCAGAGTCAGGACCTGGTTTCTAGGACTCCAGTAGAAACATCCTGCTGGAAAAGCCCTCCCAACACTGCACAATGTTTCTACCACAAGCAATGTCATGTAACTGAACAGCTGCAATATGCCTCCTTGTTTGTAGACTCACTTTTTTCACCTGGTTTGTTGCGTATTTCAACATTTATCTGTTTATGATGTTCTTATTTTTTATATGCTACTATTTGTAATGTTATCTACTTTTCTGCAGTAGCATCACAAATTCCCATGTTTGTCAGACTAATGAAGGATTATCTCATCTTATCCCAGTGGAGGAAGACTATCTGTCAGGGTTCCCGTGACTTTGTCTCAACCGTACAGCGTTTCAGAGACAAAACACTTTCAGTATGTTCAGCTCGTTTATTTCCACATGCAGTTCAAAGAGAGACAGAATGAGAAAAATAAAGGACAGCACAGCATGTGAAGTATGAAAATGTGCATAATGTGAGCTCTTTAAAGTGTTGTTGAATTACATGTAACATGTTGTGTGTGTGTGTGTGTGTGTGTGTGTGTGTGGAGTCTGACAGATGCAGCACAAAGCACAGAGTTTGTTTGGAGCACAGAGTTCACAGAGGACACATTGAACCAGTTTGTAAGTTTCTCCAGCAGATCCCTTTCATTTCCACTCACACTGTGTCGCTCACACTTCTAACTAAAGCTGTTTGTTTAGAGACAGAAGTTTGCCTTGAAATCTGCAGAGGATTATATGCTGAAAGTCAGGTGAGTATTGTGAATTATGTGAATCATTTCTGGCAGGTTTGTGCAGCTCAGAGGTGACATGAAGCTGCTCAGTGATCAGCTGTGAGGCTAACGGCTCCTCTGTCCTCAGGACGGCCTGTGCTACTGGGGACATGTGTGTTGTGCTGCAGGACACCAGTGCAGAGCTCCGTCTGAGCTCCAGTCCAGCTGAGCTGAGCGTGGTCCTCGACAGGCTGGAGGGGCCCCGGGCCAAACAGGAAGTGAAGGAGCTGCTGTTCAGGATGGCCGACCTCCTGTCTCAGACTGACACTGGATGTACTGTCATCCTCTGCAGTGGTCTCACATTGAGTGTGGTTAATAATAATAATAATAATTAGTCCTCTTGGGTAAATTCATTTTCTTTTTTATTATTGTCTTTTTACTGAAGATGTTGTCATAAAAATATAGTTCTCTCTTGTACAATTTGTTCTTTTTCTTAAACCAAAATGGACCTGCACAGCCGCTTCAGAAAATTACATCAACAAAATAAAACCAAACAAAAGGGACTTACGACAGGATACATCATGATATCTTCTTTGCCCCCGTATATTATTATGAAAAAGAGGTCACTGTATCTCAGTGGGGCTGACGTGGTTAAGTAAAGGTTAAAGAAATAAAAAAAATATGTCACAGTTTTTTTATTGTTATACATGAGTGAACAATCCTCATTACCCTAAAGTCCTTTCCTGGACTAGTTTAACCTTCAAGAATTAACAGAGGTAATCATGTAAAGAAACAGAATTTAAAATAGATAAATAAAAAAAAATCTGACAGTAGAATATCAAAAAGACAGAAACATTTTCAGAAACACTGTCACATGACTTTTGGCAAATGATCACTGGTTTATGGTAATCACTGTGAAACTCTCTCTGAGGCTGACGAATGCTTTTCTTTTTCCACAAAACTTTATTGAAGAACATCATTTATTAAAATGACCCTGGCATTTTCTTCTGCTGTCCTCCCCTGTTCCTTCTTGATCTTTGACCCGTCCAGTGCTTTCAGTTCATGAAAGTTATTGTAACTAAAAATTATTTGGTTCACTTTGCTCATTGGAGGAAAAATTCAGCTGAAGTTTGAAGTACCAGGGATTGTTTGAGATGAGTGAATTTCTAATGAGCTGTGTTTTAATTAATCCAGCAATAACTAGCAGTCTTTGTAACACGTGTCAGATGTTTTTTCTTTAAATACACTTTACCTCTTTTTACAGCCCTTCCTTTTTTCACCAAAAGCTCATATTGCTCTGACTATAGTATTAATCTTATCATGACTGTAAAATATATGAATTGCTTTCAGTCTTTTCAACACAGCCATCTCCTTTATAGACAAATCAGACTATGTTCATCAAAGAAATGTGATGTTTCATGTCAGACTTGGTGTGTTTTGTCATTTGGCTGCGGTCCGTTCAGTTTTCGGCTGAGGAGTAAAGGAGCAGGCCTGTGGTGAATTGTTGATAGCGTTGAGTGGTGATGATATTATTTTTTTTCTCCAGAGTTTGAACCCCAGCAGCAGAGTCGAGCTCCATCAGTGACGACGAAGAAGCGTCTTCCAGGAGCTTCTCTCATCAACCCAGGAAGCAAAAAGTACAACATTTAATCACTTCCTCTCATCTCTGAGACTCTAGACTAAAAGCTTGTCTGTGAAGGTTCTGTCATCCAGGTCGAGATCAATCAAGTCAACTGCAAGTCCAGTTGACTCTTTTTTTGCTCTTTTTAAACTAAAAACTGTTCCACTTTTTTTTTCTTACAGGAAGCGGGAAGCGACAGGCGTGGCCTTTGATGAAGACTGATCCTTCGATCAACACAAACACTCGAGGCTTCGTAAACAAACATGAATGTCTTTTAATCCACACAACAGTATGAACTTGATTTTACTTTTATGGCTCTTATGATAAAATGATTTTGAATGGCATTTTAATCTTTAGTTGATGAATAATGGAGACAGAGATGGAGGATGTTTGGGTTTGGGGTGTTTGAGATCAACCCAGACCATGAGTTCTACCATCTGACCTCTGTTACGGCCTATGCCCTATATTTTTTCTGTTAGTCACACTAGGTTAGGGGTGCTGATCACTTGTTGTGTTTTGTTAAAAAATATCCCAGCGCTAGGTTAGCGCTAAGGTGCCCGCTGGGTTAGCCAAGCCCAGTTCGAGTCCCTGGAGTTCCCCCTGCCTGTTAGAGGCCAAATCTGATGGTTCACCTAGATTCATTACTGATTTTCGAAAAGTGAACGCCGTAACCGTTCCTGACTCCTACCCTCTGCCGAGGATGGAGGATTGCGTCGATAATTAAGGCCCAGCCAAATTTGTAAGCAAACTAGATCTGCTTAAAGGCTGTTGACAGGTCCCGTTAACAGATCGTGCCTCCCACATCTCTGCCTTCGTCACTCCTGATCACTTTCTGCAATACACTGTCATGGCTTTTGGCATGTGTAATGCTCCGGCCACCTTCCAGAGGTTGGTAAACACAGTTTTGGCAGGACTGAATAATTGCAATGCCTACTTGGATGATCTAATTGTGTACACCGCCACCTGGGAGGAGCACATGCAGGTCTTGAGGCAGGTATTCAAACGACTTGCAGATGCATCGCTCACTTTAAATCTGGCGAAATGTGAGTTTGGGAAAGCTACTGTCACCTATTTAGGGAGACAGGTGGGCCAGGGTGAGGTTCGTCCGGTGGAGGCAAAAGTCGCTGCAATAAGAGAGTGTCCCGACCCCTCCACTAGACGGGCTCTTCGTGGTTTTTTAGGCATGGCTGGTTATTACAGGAACTTTTGTCGCAACTTCTCCACTGTAGTACATCCGCTGACCTGTTTACTAAGCCCTAAAGTTGACTTTGTATGGACCGCTGAGTGTCAGCATGCTTTTGACAGTGTCAAATCACTCCTAAGCCACGCCCCCGTGCTCGCTGCTCCGGACCTGACCAAGCCCTTCAAATTAGATGTGGATGCAAGCGCAGTAAGCGTTGGTGCTGTTCTGCTGCAGGAGGATGATGATGGAGTTGACCTTCCCATTTGTTATTTCTCGCGGAAATTCCTGAAACACCAACTGGCCTATTCCACCATTGAAAAAGAGACTCTTGCCTTGTTGCTCGCACTCCAACACTTTGAGGTGTATGTTGGTTCAAGTTCCTCACCCGTGACCTTTTACACTGACCACAATCCGCTCGTTTTCCTTTCTCGAATGTAGAACCACAACCAACAACTCATGAGGTGGGGTCTAATAGTACAAGATTATAATCTAACTATCCGCCATAAAAAGGGGTCCGATAACATCCTGGCTGATGCCTTGTCAAGGCTGTGGTGAGTCGCATTATTTGATTGTTTTGATTTGGGCTGTGGAGTTTAGATTTTGTGATTTAAGTAGAATTTTAAGGGGAGGGGTGTTACGGCCTATGCCCTGTCTTCCCCCCCCAGGGTGTGTGACTGCCAGTCATTGCTGCAGTGTGCCTGTGTGTGTGTGTGTTGGCAGCTTGTGAGAGGAGGATGCCAGCCTGTGAGAAGCTGATTGGTGGTGCTCCCCTCCTATTCACCAATCTGAGAGACATCCACCCCTCCGCCAGATTTGAAAGCCGGTTCCAGCAGCATCCTCGAGGAGGGCTGTTCGATAGGAGATCCTTTGTTAGACGTGCCACGCTGTGAGCTCGATACCTGCTTGATTTTGTGTTATTATGGGCCAGCTACCGGTATTTTCCTCATTTTGCATCACTGAGATTTTTTCTGTTAGTCACACTAGGTTAGGGGTGCTGATCACTTGTTGTGTTTTGTTAAAAACTATGAACTCATGGTCAGGTTTCATTTCCTTTTGTTTATTTAGTGAGCTATAGAAGCTCTAGTTTAGAGCCCTCCTTTTGTTATATTTAGTTTTTGATTTGTTCAGCACCCACCAGCCCTGTTTGTGCTAACCTTCACTCACTTGTTTCATTGCAATTAAGTTTTTTAAACCCCTGCCAAATAAATAACGTGGCATATACCAAGAACAACTGGTTTTTATGTTGCTTCTCCTTTTCCCCAACGAGCTGGGTTGTAACACCTCCATGATGAAGGAAGGCATGCGTGCTTCCGTTCAGACCTCTACTGACTCATCAGGCCAGGTGAAGACTGTTGTAACGTTGTAATTATAGGCCACTGGTTGGATCACAAACATGAAAGACTGTAGACAAACATCCAATCATCAGTGCTTCTTTTCCACAGGATGCTGCAGCTGAACATTTCAAGGAAACTCATGAGGCAAGTGGTCATTCAGGGGCAGCAGCAGTAGCTCAGGAAACCAGAGAGTCACTGGTTCAAGTTTCTGTATGGACCACTGAGGAGCCTTTGAGCAAGGTGCTGAACCCTCAGACTGGTACCAGGGCTCTGACTAGCAGAGGCCACTGATCCTAATACTAGAAAAGGTTAAATTCCACATCATTTTAAACCAACGCTGTCATGTTAATCCTTGACTTCAGGGCTTTGAGATGACGACCTTTGCAGCATCAGCATTTGCGAAAGTGAGGCGTTCACTGGACATCACAGAGGAGGAATACATGAACTCCTTATGCTCCACTGACTGCTACCTCCAGTTTGTCAGTAACTCCAAGAGCAAGGCTAATTTCTTTGTCACGTGAGTAGAACCCTAGAGCCGTGTTCTACTGAGAGCTTCAACTGGCAACGACTCTGGTTCATCTCAGTCTGCATGTTCTCCCTGCGGAAGCATGGCTTTCTCTTGGCTCTCTCTTAGTCCTCTCTTGGTTCTCCCTGGTTCTGTCTTGGTTCTCTCTGGTTCTCTCTTGGTTCTCTATGGTTCTGTCTTGGTTCTGTCTTGGTTCTCTCTGATTCTCTCTTGGTTCTCTGTGGTCTCACCGGTTCTCTCTGGTTCTCTCTTGGTTCTCTGTGGTTCTCTCTTGGTTCTCTCTGGCTCTCTCTTGTTCTGTGGCTCTCTCGAGCTCTCTCTTGGTTCTCTTTGGCTCTCTCTTGGTTCTCTCTTGGTTCTCTCTTGGTTCTCTCTCGTTCTCTCTTGGTTCTTTCTGGTTCTTTCTGGTTCTCTCTTGGTTCTCTCTGGTTCTCTCTTGGTTCTCTTTGGTTCTTTCTGGTTCTCTCTTGGTTCTCTCTGGTTCTCTCTTGGTTCTGTCTTGGTTCTGTCTTGGTTCTGTCTTGGTTCTCTCTTTGTTCTTTCTGGTTCTCTCTTTGTTCTTTCTGGTTCTCTCTGGTTCTCTCTTGGTTCTCTCTGGTTCTCTCTTGGTTCTCACTGGTTCTCTCTTGCTTCTCTATGGTTCTCTCTGGTTCTGTCTTGGTTCTCTCTCGTTCTCTCTTGGTTCTCTCTGGTTCTCTGGTTCTGTCTAGGTTCTGTGGGGAAGCTGTGCTCAGCCTCCCCACTCCACTGCTCACACAGAGTCTGGTCCTCAACGAAGGATCTGAGGTGTTGTGGCAGGGCAGCACGGACCTCCTGCACCACCCTGTTAATCAGTCTGATGGAGGTGATGCTGCTGGTGTCTCTCAGGGCGTCCACAGATGTTGCTGTCATCCTCATCAGGTGGCCCAGCTTGGTGCAGCCGGCTTCTCTGAGTTTGGCTCTCAGGCTGGCAGACTGCAGTGTTTGAGTCTTTAAAAAGTTGTTAAAAAACAAAGGTTCCTCAAACAGCTACATGCCTGGTGTCTTCTCAGAGGTCCTGGTGTTGTTTAAAACCTGCCAAGCCTGCAGGACAGAGCTATAAAAAGGTGTCAGCCCAGAAAGGTCCATGTCCTCAGACTGCAGGAGGAACAGCTGCTTATCATATTCCAAACGTCCAGCTCTCCTCAGCAGCATTCCAGCTGTGCTGAGCCAGGTTGGGCCACAGCTGTAAAGCAGTCTTTGAGCAGTCCGGCGATTTTGGACTGAATATCCACCATTCCCTGTCCCCCTTCATCCACAGGCAGGTAAAGTCCTGCTGCTCGGATCTAGTGAGGTCCAGACCAGTAAAAATCCAAGATGGCTCTCTGGATATCCTCCACCAGACCTCTAGGTGGCGTTAGAGCGACCAGTTTGTGCCAGAGAGTCGAGGCGACCAAGTTATTGGAGACCAGGACTCTTCCCCTATACGACAGCTTAGATAGCAACCATTTCCATTTAGATAACCAGGCACACACTTTCTCCTTCACTCCCTCCCAGTTCTTCTTCTCTGAAGCCCTCTGACCCCAGAAACACCCCCAGGACCTTCAGCCCCTCCCTGCCCCACTCCAACCCCCCTGGCAGACTGGGCACTGCCTGATCCCTCCACTGCCCCACCAGCAAACCCTCACTCTTAACCCAGTTCACCCGTGCAGAAGAAGCCCTCTCATACAGTGACAGGGAGTCCTGCAGACATTGAACGTCCCCCTGACTGGAGATAAAGACGTTAATATCATCTGCATAAGCAGAGACAGTAGGAGGACGTTCAAGACCGCAGGACCCCGGCAGTGAAATTCCGCTAGTCGACCTCTCAGCCTGCACAGCAAGGGCTCTATGGCTAGGCTGTACAGCTGCCCTGAAATGGGGCAGCCCTGCCTGATCCCTCGTTGTACAGGGATCGGCCGACTCAGCCCTGCCCCCATCTTCACCAAACACTGTGCGCCACTATACAATAAACGAACCCAAGACAAAAACCCATCACCAATACCAAAACCTCTAAGTGCAGAAAACAAATAGGAGTGATCCACCCTATCAAAAGCTTTCTCCTGGTCCAGAGAGACAATACCAATTTTCACACTCTCAGACCTACACACATCAATAACATCTCTCATCAAGAAGATGTTGTCCATGATGGTCCTGTCAGAGACACAATAAGTCTGGTCTGAATGAATGATCAGTTCCAGTATGTCCTTCAGCCTATTAGACAGGGCTTTGGAAAGGATCTTATAATCCGCACAGAGGAGGGAGACAGGCCTCCAGTTCTTGAGCAGAGCCAGATCTCCTTTTTTGGGCAGCAGCGAAAGCACTGCCCTTTGACAGGAGACAGGAAGTGCTCCAGTTTTAAAACAGTCCATAAAAACACCGTGAAGGTCAGGTCCAAGGGTGTTCCAGAACCGTTTGAAAAAGTCAACAGGGAGCCCATCGATCCCAGGGGCCCGTCCTGCTGCCATCTGGTGGACAGCTGCCGTCAGCTCCTCCAGCGTCAGCGCCTCATCCAGAGCCCCTTTTTCCATTGCCTTTCATCTAACAAGTCAACACCATCCAGCTTTTTCAGAGCATTCACTGATCTGATGAATTTATCAGTGTCTTCAAAATAACCACTGACTTTTGTAGACTTTTTATAAGTCTCATCCAGGAAGTTGTTAATTTCCTCCAGAGGATACAGATCAGTAGTTCTGCTGGAGCTTTCACCCACAGATTCTCAATCTGACTCTGAGTCAAACTCCATGTCGTCCTCACAGCAGGACACCTGACTGTTAGACACAGTCTGTCTCTCTGTCTGACTGGTGGACACAGCAGCACCAGAGGACCAGAGACCACAGACAGAACCTCTGACAGTCGGCAAACAATGAGAAAAACAATTAAAAGACCTTACCTGATCATGCACAAGTGAATAAGCACAGTAGAAAACCCAAGAATTGTGACAGAAACCATTCAAAGCTCCGCGCCACTCGCACTTCCACCACTCACACTACTGCTCACACTCACCGGAACCAGAAACAGAGGAGAGGAGAGGAGAGGAGAGGAGAGAGAGGAAAGGAGGAGGAGGAGGTGAAGGGTGAACCCTCTCGTGTAAAAAGGTAAATCTAAATTTCTTGAATGTTTTTATCAGAATGATACAGATTAATAATTCATCTGTTCACTTTTATTCTCTGAAGATTTTAACTGTTATTTCTGTTCATCTGTATTTGTTTTTATAGAGAGAGGAGGAGGAGGAGAGGAGGAGGAGGAGGAGGAGGAGAGGATGGGAAGAGGAGGAGAGGATGGGAAGAGGAGGAGAGGAGGAGGAGGAAAGGAGGAGGAGGAGTAGGAGGAGGAGGAGGAGCGGAGGAAAAGGAGGTGAATCGTGAACCCTCCAATACTAGTTGATCACAGTGAGGTGTTGTGGTGAACAGCAGCAGACAGCAGAGGTCTGCAGACAGTGATCATCAGTGGCTGCTCTCTCTGCTCTACCTGCAGACATCAGCAGCTCTCTCTACCTGAGCAGAGCTACAAACATGGTCCAGGACTCTTCTCACCTGGTCTCCACCTGTTCATCCTGCTGCCCTCTGTCAGGAGCTCCAGCTCTCACTAAACCTGCACTAGTAGATTCAGAGACAGTTTTTCCTCAGAGCCATGTTATATTTTATAAATACCTATTATCTTTCTGTGAAATCACAACAAATGTGCAATAATATAATTTCTGAAAATGTGCAGTAACTTTTATGTAGCAATAACTGTGCCTTAGTACTGTAAATATTGTTTTATTTCTTACAAAACTTTGTCTTTTCTGTTTTCTGTTTTAAGCTTTACTATTTTTAACATTTGACTGAGCATCATGTGGAGCAGTGCTCTTAATTTCATTGTATGCACACTTATAATGACAATAAAGCCTTTTGGTTTGAATATAATCATCAGTCTATGTTTATCATTCACAGTCATGTTAGTGCCTCATGTATTTGTTAATTAATTCACATTTCTTTATACTTCATTCTTTTATGTGTGGTGTTACATTTTTATGCTCTACTTTATTCACAAATGAGTGAAGAATAAAAACATTTTTTTCCTCTCCTTGAGAAAGTTTTATTTTATGTTAATCTTAGCCAGTTTATATATACATTTACACATTCAGCATTTATGTGAAAGAGGGACAAGAGCAAGGACAAGGCTGATGGTAAAATTATATTTCTGGATCACCGCATGTTTTCATGTGAAATGGGATGAAAAGGAAGATGGGGCTGTGACCATGAGGCACAGTGAGTATCCTGAAACAGACAAGTGCAGAGTGACGTCTGGTATCTGGAGACAACTCCTCCTTCTGGACACTGCTGAGGTGTCCTTGAGCAAGGCAGCAAACTCCCAACTGCTCAGGGCGCCTGTATATGGCAGCGTCCTCGCTCTGACATCACTGCCTTCATGTGCATGTGTAAAGGTCCTGTTTGAAGTGTGCCTGTATTCAGACCTGTGTGTGCAACATGAAAGGAAAAATGAATACATTCTGTCGTCTTCTGTTCACACAGTTTTTCAGCAGCTTTAGTTCTCCACCATCAGATGTTCAGGTGGTTCTGATAACCCTCTCTTCCTCGCTGCCTGATCTCCCTAAACCTTAAACTTCCTGCTGTCAAAATAAAGGCCTCTTGTCTCCTAGAGCTAAAAAGAAGTGAGCTCTTCCTCTTGTGGCCTTTTCTCTGGAATAACCTCCCTATGAGCGTCAGACGGTCTGAAGGTGCAGCAGTAGCCCGGTACTGCTGATGATCAGGAGCTGTCAGTTCAGTGAAGTGGCCCTTTAAGAGGAAGTGAAAGGAATAGTGACACTAAAACAAGGACATAAAAAGACATGAACGAACAAGTTGAAATATATCACATTTATAGATGGTACTAATTGATTTTGTTCAGGACCAGATATGAAAGAATTGTTGAAAGCAGCAGAAAGTGAGTCGATTGTATTAAAAAATGGTTTGATATCAATAAATTATCGTTAAAAGAAATCAAATTTATGGTGTTCGGTGGTGTTAATTGTGAAATAAAACTGAATCTAAATGGTATTGAAATTGAAAGAGTATAAATAAGATTTTGGGGAGGAATTATAGATCATAAAGTCACATATAGAATAAAACAAAAATGTTCTAAATCCGTTGGTGTTATGTACAAAACAAGGGATCTGCACATATTGCATTTCCCCCTTATAATTTCATTCATGTCTTATTATGTTGAGGTTTGGAGAATACATATATACACTTATATAGACCCTATAATTAAACTCCAAAAGCGTTATATAATAAATTTTCCTATCACAACGCTACCACTCAATTATTTATAGTTATGCACATTAAAATTCATAGATATTGTACATTTAAAAACAATAGAAATTTATTTCAAGTAAAGAATAAGATTCTTCCTTCTTGTATTCAATATTTGTTTTAAATTAAGAGAAAACAGTTATAATTGAAGGAGTCTGTGTGTCATTGAAACATGCCATGTGAGGATTACATGTTAAATACAGATGTGTTTCATTTTTGGGAGTTATACTTTTTACAAAGCATTAAAAGGTAAAATAATAAAATGATTGAAATATAAATTGATTAAACAGAAGGATGTAGAGTAAATGTTCTTTTTTTTCTTTTGTATTGCTGATAATCTGTTATTTGATGGAAGGCACAGGAGAGACAAAGATAAGCCTCGGCTTCAGTCTATTTCTTTTTCAGTTCACTGTGTGAAACTGATCAGTGTAAACATCTGTGATGATGTTTCTTCTACTGCATGCACACAAGTCAAAGCACATATAATGTAATCAAAATAAACTACCCATTCATTCATTCATTTAAACACATCTAGCATGCAGAAGGACAGTCACAGTAACATTGTGTGGCCTGAATGTATGTCCATGGCAGCAGCTGTATTCCTCTATAGAACATCATTAAAGGTGTGGTGGTTGGTTTGACCTTTGACCCCTCAGCACTCACACTCTGTGGTGTCTCCGTGCTGCACAATAAGAGAAGAAACACGTTAGGAGTGATGTGCTCTTATTGCAGCTGATAAACTCGAAGCACACAGCCAGTGCTGAACATTTAATCACATTTAACCTTCAATCCTTCACAAGCTCATCAGCATGATCTGTGAAACAGTTCCACTATCATCCACCCATCCATCCATTATCTACCTCTTATCCTCATAGGGTCGTGGGGGGGGGGCAAGTCTCCAGTTCATCACAGGACACATAGAGACAGACAACCACCCACACTCACATTCACACTTTGACTATCATAGATATCTTCTTGATATCTGTTATTGACATATAAATATATAAATCAGATACAGGTCCACACTTCAAATCAAATTCAACAATCTCAGGAACTGAATGAGGTCAATAGCACTCTCATGACACTAGAAAAGACAAACAACATTTTCAACTGATTCTGATAGAGTTGTGGTAGACGAATGAGTAGGTTTTCAGAGATGTTAATTACTTTTTTGAATAGTAATTGTAATAGTAGTAGTCAAGTAATAGTAATAAAAACTGTGGTGGTGTTTCCTTTCAGTTTGGTCCTTTACCTCCTTGTAAGCCTCCATGAGGATTAGTGCCTCTGACAGAGAAAAGTATGCTGCACTCGTTGCCATGGTGAATTGGTCAATCTGTGATCGATGAATGTCTAGAAAGCCAAGTGCTGCAGTTCTTCTGGATAGTTTTCACCTGGCTCGATGAATCTGTGTCCGCTCATCCTGGCCTGGTCATTGTACAGACGATTAAACCTGGTCTCTCTTGTTTTGGATTTGTTGAGCCCAGCTCAGTCACTTATCCTGGATGTCTGAATCCTACTTTTGTGCAACAGACCTAGGGTCTAAAAAACAATGTACACTGAGGTATTGTCACCATATTGCAGAGTAGACTCATCTTAATGGACCCACACTAAGACAAACACTACCAGCAAGTACAAAAGACTTCATCTGAACACCTCAGGTCTTTTTACTCCTTTCATTAGACGCTGAGGCTGGAGAAACCTACATACATCACGACTGATCGTATTTATCATGATGTTTGTCATGATGACAGTGTGTTTGTATGTGATTATGCAGACAATTCTTGTCTTTTACACAGATTTTATTTTGTCAAAAGAGAAAGCCTCTAAGCTTCGACTGCAAATTTGCGAATGGAGTAGAGGAGACTAGTGGTGAAGGATCTGAGGTCAAACCAAACAGTGCAAAGACAGACCAACCTGATGGATGCTGAATGTATGGAGGACAGCAGAGCTCCGAGCACAGAGGACTTCTGCAGAGACAAGATGGGGAATATGGTCTGATAAAGAAATGATTCATCATTGCAAAAATACATTTATGACTCAAAAACGTGTTCGTCCTCTACTTATTCTTTCAAAGGTTGGATCCATCTTTTTGTTTTTGAGGACACAGTGACCAGCCATTTTCAGTGGAAGCTGGTGACATGAAGCTACAAACTGATGCAGATACTTGCTGCTGCATGATGGGCTACACAAAACTTTTCAGCTAATGACAAGTGTCAATCAATCATGTGTTTTCATTTCATTCCACCATGGTGTTAGCCCAGTGGTTCCCACTGGACCCACTGGCCTTTATGTTTGACCAGGTTGTCTTTATAATCAGTTTATTAAAGGTGACTTATATGGTGGTAAGCTTGCCCCTAGTTTGGGGACAGGAGCATCGGCACGAAGGCTAAGCTATGCACCGCTGCTGTGTGGATATTCATATCTGAAAGTTACAGAATATTCAGACCAGCTGCTCCTCAGTTCTGGAAGGAAATACTTTTTTTCTGATGGGGTCTGGTGGCTTTGAAGGCAGCAATGTAACAGCTTCAGTCCTGCATCAGAAAGGACTGACTGATGGTGAGGTAAAGCTGTGGTATCACTCTCCTCAAAGCCACCAGACTCCATTCACAAAACCAGGAATTTTACTGTGCCCAACATGAGAAGAATACACATACGACCCCATACACTCATGTTAATCACCTTAATGATTAGCTTTCATTGGTTTACTTTCATAACCTTTGATAACTTTGATTCCCTCAGGTATGAATGTTCATTCTCCACATTTAGGGTTTGTCAACTATTCTAGTTTTTGATCAGAGATTTCATCCAGTTTGGGTGTGAATTTTAAACCACTTCCATGTTGTACCCTCTGGTACAAATACCTGCTTATTGTAAAATGTGTTTAATTCTACATTATTGACAGTGATAGATGCAGAATAACCAAACCAAGACATTTGTACTTTATCGATTAAATCCATAAAATGCTGCTCAGTAAAGGTTTA
Organism: Synanceia verrucosa; assembly: GCA_029721515.1. NCBI lineage: Eukaryota > Metazoa > Chordata > Actinopteri > Perciformes > Synanceiidae > Synanceia > Synanceia verrucosa. The sequence continues at coordinate 5,559,319 of CM056551.1, read as the reverse complement.
CAGAGTGGTATGTCACTTTCAGCACACTGTAAAATAACACCATGCTGACTCTTGGCCCTCTATGGGACACTTTCAGGTTGAACCATGGGACATGTGGAGACATCTTGCAGTGGTCCAGAGGTGTGCAGCTGTTTATCAGTCACTGTCTCATGTCTGTGTAGTGTCTTCTTGCAGGCCTGCTCTCAGTACAGAGGCAGCAGATCATACACCACACACTGTGCTCTGGAGAGATCTGAACTCCACTGCTGCTCCGAAAAGGCCTCAGAGCACAGGAGCCTGTCGGCAGAGAGGAGATGGAGGGAAGACAAGAAGTTACATAAAAAAAAAAAAAATCAATCTGTCATCACTGGAAGTCCATTCCTACCAGGAATGACAACTTAGATATATATTAGGACTGTTGAAATTAGTGTGATAACTAGACGGTAACTCTATTTGGACAAACTGCTTGAAATGTGTTGCCAGAGACATGTCATGAAGCAGAACTCCATTCAAAATATGAAGGAAACTAACAACACTCTCATAACTAACAATCAAAAAAATGCTGATAAAATTAGATTAACCATCTTTTCTGACTCTGTCCAAGCTTCTCGTGTAATTCAGCAAACAAATAATCCACCAAAGAGCATCGTTAAAGTATTGATTTTAATGTGAAATAGATGAAAAGGAAAAGGAAAGAGACGTTCTTTTCACAATAACGTGAGGTTGTTCTGATTTCAGCAGCTTATATACATAAAATTAACACATCTCTGGCAACACATTTAGGGCAGTTTGTCCAAGTAGAGTTACGTTCATGCAAATTAGTTTGAGTTAACTTGGACAGCCCTGGTATATACTGTCTGTTATGTTATTGTCTTGGCAGGAATGGGCCTCCATACATACCAGACTACATGTCTGAAAAGTTTAAATTAATATGGTTTTCCACAGGTGTGCCATCTGTGCACCAGCGGTTGAATTGAAAGGAGTCTAAGAATTTTGAATCCATGTGTCTGTGCAACTCTTTTGTTCATGACTGTGTCAAGCACATTTTAAAAATACCCCATTATAAGTAAAGGCCGGCATTCAAAGGGTTATTGTGAGCTAAATGTAGTTAAAGCATTCAAATGAAATGAATGCATAGTTTATTATTATTATTTAGTTAAATTGAAAAAAGGATCTGATCTTCTACAATTTCATTCTACGTTGCATAATGACAATAAAGGGCATTCTATTCTATTCTAATGTATGTCAAATATTATTAATATATCAGCATGATAGCTGCTAACTAGTTTAGTAGAAGTATTAAGTAGTATGAAATGGAAATACTCAAGTAAAGTACAAATACTTCAGAGGAAATCTTCTAATAATTCTGGTGATCTCACAGTTTTTTCTCTGTATTTTTGACGGCTGCTCTGCAAGTTTAATGTCACTTAACGGCTTCAACTTGCTTAATCTTTATTATCCCACAGCTATTCTTCTACTCCAACTCTTTCAGGTAAATTATCACTCATTTATGTATGCTCTCCAGAAGAGGAGACCTTCAATAAGCACACTGTGCCTTATTTCTATTTGTGAAGCACATTTTGCTGTTGAGAGGTTTTGTACAAACACATTTACTCTTTTCTCCTCAGTAGATGTGAGGGCTGTTTGTAAAGGACAGAGGGGGTCATATCCTGTGCAGATTATAAATTGTAATTTGTGATATTGGGCTATACATCATGGCAGTATCTAAAGTGATCAGTACCCAGGATGAAGGATGCAGCCGCACTGAGGGACAGGATGATGATGAGGAAGATGGTGCTCAGACCCTCTCTCTTCCTGGCAGTCTCTCCAGCAGCTCCGTGTGTTTCCTAACTTTTTGTCCTTTTTCTATCCTTAAAATTTACCACCCTGGTTTCTCTGGAAACGTATTTAATATATCCCGTGGATGTGGATTTTTCAACTCCAAGACTCGTTTATTCAAGTGACTTTTTACACGCTTTGAGAGCCAAGTCCCGCATCGGTGTGATTCCGTGTTTACCTGTGGAGGTAAGGAAGCCGTACCGAGGCTGCAGAGCCGGCGCTAAGCTAAAAGCTCAGCGGCTGGCAAAGAAGTGGAGATACAAGCCTCCGGTACCTTCCGTGCTAACGGGAAACATGAACTCACTACCGAATAAGATTGACGAGCTGGCTGCGCTGACGAAGAATGTGAAGACCTACAGGGAGTGTAGTTTACTGTGCTTCACTGAAACATGGCTCACAGCTAACATCCCGGACGCTGACGTGGAGCTACCGGACTTGTGAACAAACGGTGGTGCACTCCTGGGCATGTGAACAGGAAGATCTCCAGCTGCTGCAGGGACATTGAACTTCTGGCTGTAAGACCAGCAGACCACAACCTGGTTCTGCTCAAACCTCACTACACACCAAGAGTGAGGAGACTACCAGCAACCACACACTCATTCAGGAAGTGGTCTCCTGAACCTGAGCAGGCTGTGAAAGACTGCTTTGAGACCACCGACTGGGACGCTCTGCAGGGGTCTCACAATGACAACATGGAGGTGATGGTTGACTGCACCACAGACTGTATCAACTTCTGTATGGACGTTGTTGTTCCTGTCAGATCTGTACGCTGCTTTGCCAACAACAAGCCCTGGATAACCAGTGACATCAAAGGCCTTCTGAACCAGAAGAAGAGGGCCTTTAAAGACGGTGACACTCCAGAGCTCAAGCGGGTACAGAAGGAACTCAGAGTCCAGCTCAGGGAGGCGAAAGAGCAGTACAGAAGAAAAGTAGAACAAAAGATGCAGAACAACCGCATGAGAGAGGTGTGGGAGGGGATGAAGATCATCACAGGCTGCAACTCCAAGAGAGGTGCCTCTATGGAGGGGGATGTGGGAAGGGCAAACCAGTTAAACAGTTTTTTAATAGGTTTGATCACCCCATCCCATTCACACCTCTGAACGCAGCAGCCCCCACCCACCTACTCCCACAAGCCATCACCAGCACAGCAGAGGACACCTCCCCTCCCCCCATAACACCACCAACGATCACAGCAGCTCAGGTTTATGGAGAGCTGAGGAGGCTACGCCCCAGCAAAGCTGCAGGTCCAGATGGAGTATCACCAAGACTGCTGAAGGCCTGTGTGCAAGAGCTGGGACACCCCCTTCAGCGCCTATTTAACCTGAGGCTGGAACAGAGGAGGGTTCCTCTACTGTGGAAGACATCCTGCATCGTTCCAGTCCCAAAGAAAGCACATCCTGCTGAGCTGAACGACTTCAGGCCGGTCACCCTGACATCACATGTGATGAAGACCATGGAACGCCTGCTGCTTCATCATCTGAGGCCACAGACACACCACGCACTAGACCCTCTGCAGTTTGCCTACCAGGAGAAGGTAGGAGTGGATGATGCCATCACCTTCCTGCTCCACCCATCTCTCTCTCACCTGGACAGAGGCAGTGGTGCTGAGGATTACATTCTTGGACTTCTCCAGCGCCTTTAACATCATCCAGCCTCTGCTCCTCGGGGACAAATTGACAGAGATGGGAGTGGAATCACACCTAGTGACGTGGATAACCAACTACCTGACCAGCAGACCTCAGTATGTGTGACTAGGGGGCTGCAGGTCCGACACTGTGGTCAGCAGCACAGGAGAACCGCAGGGAAGTGTCCTCTCTCCGGTCCTGTTCACCCTGTACACGTCCGACTTCCAGTACGACAAGGAGCTCTGCCATGTACAGAAGTTTGCGGATGACACAGCCATCGTGGGACGTATCAGGAGTGGACAGGAGGGGGAGTACAGCGGGCTGATCCAGGACTTTGTCACATGGTGTGACTCCAAACACCTGCTTCTCAACACCACCAAGACCAGGGAGATGGTGGTGGATTTCAGGAGACCCAGGCCTCAGCCAGTGCCAGTTTTTATCAAAGGGGACTGTGTGGAGGTGGTACCCACCTATAAATACCTGGGAGTACTGCTGGACGATAAACTGGACTGGACTGCCAGCACAGACGCTCTGTGCAGGAAAGGACAGAGCCGTCTGTACTTCCTCAGAAGGCTGGCGTCCTTCAACATCTGCAACAAGCTGCTACAGATCTTCTACCAGTCTGTGGTAGCGAGTGTCCTCCTGTACGCAGTTGTGTGCTGGGGGGGCAGCCTGAAGAAGAAGGACGCTGCACGCCTGGACAAACTGGTGAGGAAGGCAGGCTCTGTCGTTGGCACAGAGCTGGACAGTCTAACATCTGTGGCAGAGCGACGGACACTGAACAGGCTTCTGTCCATCATAGACAATCCTCACCATCCACTTCACGGCACCATCTCCAGACAGAGGAGCAGCTTCAGTGACAGACTGCTGTCACTGTCCTGATCCACAGACACACTCAGAAGATCGTTCCTCCCCCACGCCGTTCGCCTCTATAACACCTCTCTGGGGGAGCGACAACACAAACACTGAGCCTGGACCCTGGACTCACCACACATTCACACCACACCTGGACACACATGCACTTTCTCACATCTACAAACTGGACTCCACAATGTGTAAAAAAAAAAAATGTATATATTTTGGTGCTAGATATTTTATTTTATTGATATTCTATTTTATTCTATTTTATTTTTTTATTTCCGTGAACCCTGTGTGTTTTCATCTTTCAAGCTGCTGGAACTGTAAATTTCTCTGTGAGATGAATAAAGTATCTATCTATCTATCTATCTATCTAGACCCAGATCTTCCATGACGCAGGCATTTGGACAGGCACAGGGGCTCTCCACCCAGATCTGCAGGGGCTCCTCAGTGCCGAGCCTCTGGTCCCGGATAAAAGAAGTGGACTCATTAGGATTACAGTGGTAGTGAACGACTGTCACTGGCTGCTCATCATGAACTGGAGACGGGAGGTGAAGAAGATCAGGTCAGCATGAACACACAAAACCATCAGTGATGTGATGTTTGTGTCAGAGCTCACCAAAGTAAGAGACGGACAGCATCTTCAGGGAGTGATTGTAGTGGAATTCATTCCCTTCATGTCTCCCATAGCTGATATAGCGACTGAAGTATCTGTTGAGTCTGTGATACCTACGTATTCATGGTAAAAATACGGCACATAGAAAATGCATAACATGTCTCAAAGAGTCTCCAGCATCATTTCATTCACTTTAACTGGCACTTTCTCTCTCACTGAGTTCCCTACTCTTCACCTTTTTGAACAGGAGTGAGGAATTTAAACTGAACTTGTAAAACAGTAAATTTGAAAATTCCTGGATAACAACAGTAATTATATTTTAGCATTAAATATATCATTTTGATGACAGCGAGGCAGGCAGCGACGTTGGTACAGTCACCTCCACTCAGCTCCTCTGGCTGGGAGAAAGTCTCCTCTTCTAACGCTCCCTCTCACTCTTCTGCTGCTAACACTACCACTCAATCTTCTGATAACATTCACATGCCATTCACTCGTACCCCTTCTAACTTCTCTAGCTCTTATCTACGCTCTGTTCCTAGATCAACAAGGTAAATATATTTATAACACATTTCATGTCACATATTTTCACGTTTGTACCTGAAGAAAATTTTGACACATCTAAATGTTGTACAGTGATGATATTTTTAATTTGTGTTACACCTGCATAATTATTTTGTCATAACCTATTTTGATGTTTTCTAAAGCTGCCCCATCCCAGAGGAGGAGGACAATCCTTGGAACATGGTGCCGCTTTATCTCACAGCCACCAACCCGAGGAAGCTGAGGAAGACGATGCCAAGTGAGCCTACAAGACTCCCCAGGATTATGTGCATTTAGTTCTGTAAGTCAACTATTTGTGATTTCCACAAAATAGGTCCTTGTTGCTGGCTCTTGCTTGCAGAGAGGATGTTACTGCTCCTCACATTTTTAAACAACAAGAACAATGATGAGAGCTGATGACCCGTGAGGTTATAACGCTGTAGAGAAACTCAGGGTGGGCAATAATTATCATATGTCATTCTCAACCCTGTATGTCAGGATAATAGAAACAGAATCAGAGGAGAACGGATATTCAAGTCAATGTCGTGATTGTGTCCAATTTCACACTATTTGCCTGATTTACATTTGGAATAAACGACCACAAAATTTAGCAGAGAGAGGACTAGTGAGAGCTTCAGCAATGTGGAATGATGGATGAACATTGAGAGAGAGGGTAGCATAATTTTTTTTACCATGCAAGACTTGGAGCCAGATCCAATCTCACAGGGACCAATGCACCTGGAGGGCAATTTGTGTGATGGTCTGCAGGGGGAGGTGTCTGGAGTCTAACCAAATCTTAGTGTTAGTGTAGTGAATGTACTCCTGCAGAGAGGGGACAACCTCATCATTTTCCTGGCGTAGGAACACAGATTGTTAGAAGACGATAGTGACCATGAAGACCAGGGTGGACTCTTTCCACTGGTGTGGTTCCAGGGCTGGTTCGGAGCCAGAGTCGTCCCCCTCAGTCTCGCATCATCTTTCACCATTGTTGGAAACATTCAGCACACTCCTCTGCAGAAATAAAGAGTCAGCAGGGGGCGTGGCTTTGGACGGAGCACTGATGGGAGGGGGAGGAGGAGCCTTTGGTTTAGTTTGGTTTATTTATGAATATAGAGAGAAAAAAGTATCCAAGGGACAACATGTGAAAACACTTTTTTCCAACATGGTTCCTGGGTGGAGCTTAGAGGAGGCTGAGGAGGCTCTACCTCTTATCCTCACATAGGGTCACAGGGGGGCTGGAGCCTATCCCAGCTGTCTTAGGGTGAAAGGCAGGGTACACCCTGGACAAGTCTCCAGTTCATCACAGGACACATAGAGACAAACAACCACTCACATTCACACCTACGGTCAATTTAAATTAACCACTTAACCTAATCCCCATGCATGTTTTTGGATGGTGGGAGGAAGCCGGAGTACCCGGAGAGAACTCACACAGACACGGGGAGAACATGCAAACTCCACACAGAAAGGCCCCGGGCTGGGAATCGAACCCAGTACCTTCATGTTGTGACGCGACAGAGCTAACCACTACACCACCGTGCCATGGGGGTACATTTCTAATTTTTATTTAGTTTTATAGTTTAGTAATTATAGTTTTATATTACATCTGAGTAGACTGATTTTCTTATTAATATTTAGAATATGTTAATATTATAATTATATTGTTTTGGAGCTATGCAGAGTTTTCTCCTTCCTTAAGTAAATGAGACAGATTGTTATTTTCCAAATAGTTAATAAACGGCCCCCAAATGTCATTGAGAGTGTAAGTGATTTTTTCCAGAGGTAAACATTTCCCCAAACCACTGTCTGTTCACTGCGTCTAAATTTATGTTTTGTTGGATAGATGCCCATGAGGAATAACTTGGGTTCCATTTTAATTTCAGTTTTCAAAGCCGTTGCCCCTTTTTACTGAAAACATTATTTTGAGAATTAATTATTGATTTAAAGGATGTAATTTGACATTTGGGAAATATTCTCATTCAACTTTTACACATCATGTCTCATCATGTAAATGATGTAAAGGAAGCACCAGCAGCTTGTTAGCTGGTGTAGGCCTGTGTAATATGAGTGTGAGGGTGGACGTCACCCCCCAAAATGATCAATAACCTGTCATCCCCACCTCCATCCCCTTAGCGTAGCAGGAAATGATGAACATTAGTCTTGTCTAGTCGAGTCTGCTGACGTTTGTACAAGTTAGAATCTGAAATATCAGGATCTTAACTGTGAATTGATGAATCCGAGGTGTTGATGATGGTGCTGAAGTATCAGCTGAAACAAACAGGGAAAATGAGTCCGTCCCCTCTGTTGATAAATAACTAATCACCAACTGCTCACATTCAAATGTTACACAGCAGAAAGAATATTCAGCTCAGAATAAACCGTCTGCATGTCTGTCTTTTTTATAACACTGACTCTGTGCACACAAGCCAGTCAGAGCAGATCCAGGGTGTGAGCTCAGTTTAAACTGTAAAAATCAAAATGAAATTTAGACATGTAGGATCATTGTATGGCACTTCCATGACCAGTGGTTATACTGAGTCCTCTGTTCACTGATCCAGGCTGTACTGGAGGTCTCTACAAAAAAATCCAATTTTTTGGTGAATGGAGCATTTTGTTTTAGAAACTGCTCAGAATCTCCCTTATTACTGATATTCCTAATCCATACATCCTCTTAATGTCATAGGTCTAGTTTGTGGATGTAAAGTTTCATGAGGCATGAACACATTTTCATTCAGATATCTTGAGGTCAGAGGTCAAGGGACCCCTGTTGTGAGGCGCTCATACCTTTTATTTCAAATAAAAGTAATACCACGGTGTAGAATTACTCTTTAGAAGTAAAGGTCATAAATTCAGTTAATATACAAGCATACCAACTTGAAATATACCAAAAGCAAGAAAAGTTAAAAGCACTCAAAATAGTTAATTTCAGAATGTTATGTTATAATAATATTATTATTATAAATGTATTATGTATTACAACATATATACAGTGCATACATAACGCACTTGTTGATTTTTGAAAAAAACTTAGTTACTGTGGTTGCCCAGGTAACCAAATATGCAAATGAGGATAGAAGCTCCAGAATGAAACAGAACAGAGAAAAGAACAGACTGAGCTGTTTATCGGAACACTTTCTGTTCTTTTCATACATTGTGAAAGCATCTACTTTCTTCTGAGTAAAGTCAGGAGTCCAGTCAAGTCAACAACTCAAAGCGTTTTAACTCACAGAGCCATCATATCATCAACACATATTATCCATCCATCGTCATCTGCATAAAGTAAGTACACAAATACTGATAGATTATAGCTGATTAAACAAATCTTTAACCAGCTATTGTTACTTTTGGTTTGTTAGCTGTCAATACAATACTTTTCTACAAAATCTTTAGAAATTTAAAGCACTTAATCTGCAGAGACCTGCTCCAGTTCATGTTGTATCATATATTATATTATTGGATTATTAATACTGATACATCAACATGTAAGCTGTATTTAAATTTTACCAGTTTACCAGTTTTTAGTTTTTTATATGTACTTTTGGATTATTCAGTCTTTAAAAAACACACCACAATGCTCACTGAAAATGTTTCTCTGCATTTAGTAGGTTCAGTAGGTTAGTAAAAGCTATAGCTGTCAAAAATGTCCAGTATTTTCCTTTGAAAAAAAAAAAGCTGTGTTTCTCTCTTAGTGGTAACCCAAAGTATTACTATGTTATTATTATTATTATTGTTATTATTAGCAGTAGTAGTAGTAGTTTGATTGAGTTATCACTCTTGGTCAGCTGAAATGCTGATCTGGACTCTAGTCAAAAATGTGCAGATGTTACTTCAGTCCAGATTCTGAAAATCATCTTCTTATTCATGTTTGTCACAGGTTCCAGGTTGCTTTCAGACAGGATGAGGCACAAGTCTTTGTGTACAGAGACAGCTGACAACATGTCTGAAGACAACATGGTTCTTTTGGATGAGGCTGAATACATCACATTGCTTGAAGACAACAGTGATGTATTCAGTCTTCACTCCACTTCGGCTCTTTCTGCTCCACTTGCTGACACTGTTGAGCAACAGCTGATTCAGCTTGTGGACAGTCTGAGCCAAGACAACCCTCAGTGCAACCCCATAGATTCAGCTCCGCCAAATGACCTGAACAGTCCTGCAGGACCTAATAATCCAGGACAGGACTTCAGCGTCGACCATCAGATGGCTGAAAGGTTGAGCGGAGCTCATGCTGGGTGCACCACCCTGGGAGCAGCTCCCTCCAGCTATGAGTAGCCACATGCAGTCACGTCCATTCAGACACTGAATATTGGACAAGCTGCTCCCATTATTGTCATGCAGCCTGGTCCCCTGCATGGTCAGCCCGATGCTAACAACCAGGGACAGATCAGATTTAAGGTAAGATATAAGTTTAGGTTAGGGATAGATCATCAAAAAACAAATCATATCAGTCAGAGCCAAAAGGACAGGCAGAGTAATCAATTAGTCACTCTGCAACTGTTTTGATAATTGATTCATTTTTCATTTTTTAAGTGACAATGACCATTTGGCCTGTTGGTCAGAGCAAAAAGATATTTTGAAGATGTCATCTTGGGCCAAACAATTAGCCGCTATTAATAAATAATGAAAATGGTTTGGTTACAGCCCAAGTATCAGTCAGTGGAGAATGTATTAGAACAACAGAATGACAGAAAACAACCTATTTCAATCAGTAGAAAGGGTCAGTAGGATCCTTCGACACTGGAATGAGGGAGCGTGCATTTATAATAGCTGACACCTCAGCCATGAAGGTGACAAGAACGTCATGAGTGAGTTTTGTGGTTTTGAGCTCAAAGAACATGGTGTTGAGAATTCTCCTGGCCAGACCCACCATCCTCTCCCATGCACCACCAAATGAGAGGCATGAGGGGGATTGAAAGTCCATGAACATCCCAGTCCTGACAGGTATGTTTTGACTGCTGTACTGTTGATGTGTGAGGGTATCTGAAGTTCTTTGCAAGCACCAATAAAATTGGTGCCACGGTCTGAGTGGATGCTCTTTACCGGACCCCTGATAGCCAAAAACCGTCTGAGTGAGTTTATGAAACTTGATGTGTCAAGAGATTCGATCACTTCAATATGAACTGCCCTCACGCTCAAACATGTGAAGATGACAGCCCATCTTTTGTTTTGAACAATGCCTCCTCTTGTGCATTATGCAGAAACACTCCGGGAGCCGAAAACGTCCAAGCCCACATTTGTGAATGGTGGCTCCATTGAGAGACGCTGGGCTGGGAGACTTGCCATTTTTTGAACACTGATGGGCGCTCTTAACCTCCTACACTTTACACAATGGTGGATAACACTGTTCACTTTCCTTTTGCCGCCCACAATCCACCAACCGGCTGTCCGAACAGCTCCCTCTGTGAATAGCCGACCTTGATGGCGTGTCTTTTTGTGGTGATGTTTCACAATGAGACCTGCAATGTGATGTTGACCAGAAACAATGAGTGGGTTCTTTTCTGTTTGACTTACATTTGCTTCGCCGATGCGTCCGCCCACTCTAAGCAGACCTTGATTGTCTAAGAAGGGGTCCAGATTTCTAATTGAACTGCTTTTAGGAATTTCCCGTTGTGTGTTGATGCTTTTGATTTCTCCACTGTACACTTCTTCTTGTACTGATCTGATGACAATGTTTTTAGCTTGCTCAAAGTCTTCCATCAGACTCTATCACACAAGTGCCAGCCCTTACAAGAACTGTCTCTATTGGTAGTTTTCTTGAAGACATGAACAACGTGCAGCAGACGAGCAATAGCGCGGAGCAGGGAGCTCCAGTGGGAAAACTTAGTGAATCTTTCAGAGCCGAGCAGTTTCACACTTGCTGTGGTTTTCAGGGCAGAAACCTGTGGTCTGATGTCAGTGTCTGAACTGGGTTCAACAAGGTCAAAAGTTTCTTGGATGAGGCTTTGATTGTCTTTGAGCAGGAATTTGGGGCCAGTAAACCAGTTAGTGAGCACGAGCTGATGTGCAGGGACAGACCGTCCCTGCACATCAGCTCAGACCGAAATGGGTGCTGTCCAGCTCAATGTCCAGCTCACCTCTGACCAAATCAGCAATCTCAACTGCTAACACCGCGGCACACAGTTCTAACCTGGGGATAGTTTGTTCAGGACGTGGTATGACTTTTGCTTTCCCCATGACAAAGCCAATTTCACAGTTCCCGTCTGCATCAGTTACCTACACATAAGCCACCGCTGCAATGGCTTTGGTTGACGCATCACAGAAGATACATAGTTCTTTGTACATAGCTTGTGAAGGCGAGATGTTAGTGTATGTTCTGGTGATTGAGAGGTTAGGCAGCGTGCTCAGTGACTCTCTCCAAAGAACCCATGACTCCACCATCTCTTGGGGCAGCGGAGCGTCCCAGTCACCATTGTCTGTGAGTTGTCTGAGGATGGATTTGCCGTGGATTGTGACGGCCGCTACAAAGCCTAGTGGGTCATAGAGACTGTTTATGGTAGATAAACACTGCGTCGTGTGAAGGGCTTTGTTTCATCAGACACATGAAAGGTGAAACAGTCTTTGTTGAGGTCCCAAAGGAGGCCCAGGCTGCGTTGCATAGGCAGTGCATCTGCTTCGAGATCTAAGTCTTTGAGATCTGTTGCATGATCTTGGGAGGGAAAAGCTTTCAAGATCTCCTTTCTCTTAGCTGCCATCTTGTGCAACCTCAAGTTTGACTTGGCAAGGGTGTCTCGGGTCTTTTGTAGCAGAGTCACGGCCATTTCCACAGTGGGGAGGGATTTTAGGCCGTCATTTACATAAAAATCACGTGTTACAAACTGTTTGACGTCGGCGTCGAAGTCCACCTCACAGCACTGGACAGACTGATGTAGGCCAAATATTGCTACAGAATGAGAGGGACTGTTTCCAAAAACATGCACTCTCATCCGATACTCTGTGATGTCACTGGAGGGGTTGTTGTCATGAAACCACAGAAAACGTAGAAAGTTCCTGTCCTCTTCCCGCACCTAGAAACAGTAAAACATCTGCTCGATGTCTGCTGTGCAGGCTACTGCTTCTTTCCTGAAGCGCATGAGGACGCCAAGGAGTGAGTTGTTGAGGTCTGGGCCCTTTAATAAGACATCATTGAGTGACAGTCCATTGTATTGTGCGCTGCTGTCGAACACAACTCTGATCTGTTTGGGCTTTTTGGGGTGATAAACCCCGAACAGGGGCAAATACCGTCTCTCCTCGCTCTCCTTTAACGGAGGAGCGATCTCAGCATGACTGTTTTGGAAAATCTTTTCCATGAAGGCTAAGAAATGGTCTCTCATCTCTGGTTTCTTGTCAAAGTTGCAGATCAGGGACTTGAGCCGACTCATGGCCTGTAACCTGTCGTTAGGGAGCCTTTGACGTGGTGATTTGAATGGCAATGGAGCTGTCCAATGATTGTTTGCATCCTTTGTCATTCCTTCTTCCATTATTTTCATGAAGGCCTTGTCTTGGATGGAAGGTGAGATTTGATTGTCATTTTTGGTTTGTTCAAACACACAACATCCAAGGTGTTCTGCTTCACAACTGGATCTGTCACTTTGTTGTGGTGTGTTGTGGTGAGGAATTTGTATGCCACAGGATCTTTCTTTTATGTTGAAAAGATTAGGACAAGGCCGAAACAGTGTGGGCCGTCCTCTCTGTCGTGTTTGTGTAGAAGGCATTTACTGTAGTTGTAGTATGCATACCGCCTAGACACACATTTCCCACTATGACCCATCCCAAGTCTATTTTTTGTGCATGGGGTGCGTCGTTGGGGCCACTTATCTGTTTATGGACTTTGTGCACCCTGACGATGTCCCGTCCAAGAAGCATCAGTATGTGGGCGCTTGGGTCGAGTTCGGGGATGAGGTTTGAGACGTTCTTTAGATGAGGATGATGGAGTGCTGCACTGGGCGTTGGTATCTCCTCCCTGTTGTTGGGGATGTCATTACACTCAATCAGGCTGGGCAGAGGGATGTGGACTGCGCCATCTAGAGACTCTACAAAATAACCCGTGGCTCTCCTACCCATTGTCTCTTTAAGGCCTGCGCATGTTCTCAGTGAGTAGGGAGAGCTAGGGCCATTGTCACCAAACACTTCAAAAAACTCTGAACGGACAAGAGAACGGTTACTCTGTTCATCATGGATTGCATACAGTTTGATTGCCTTATCTGGGTGGCTTGCTGGATATACTTTCACAAGGCAGATTTTCGAGCATGACCTGCCAACGAGGTTCTCACCACAAACTTGAGTGCATTTGGATGTGATTTCACTTGGTAGGGTGGCGTCCTGCTCCCCGCCGTGCTCTGCATCGGGGTCAGTTACTTTGCTCCAGGGAGCTGGGCCTGGGTGAAGAGCTGTATTGTGATTCTCATTGCCGCACTCAAAACATTGCACTTTTGCCTTATAGTGCTTAGCAAAATGTGTTGAAGAGGCACAACATCTAAAACAAATATTGTTCTCTTTCAGGAACGTTTTGCATTCTTCGAGGGACTTCTCGCGAAAAGCTCTGCATTTCAGGAGGGCATGGGGCTTTTTGTGCACCAGACACAGTTTGTTACAGTCATCTGCCTTCTTTGCATTCCCATGAGACTCATAGCTGGGGGTTGGAAACACCTCTGTTTTGTGTACTGACACTTCTCTCTGTCCGTTAAATCTCCAGGCAGGTTTCTCAGGTCTGGGGGCAGGGTCAAGGTGAGTGGCAAAGTTAAAGCTTGGGTCGTTTTTAACAGTGGCCTCTTGATCAACAAAGTCTACAAAAACATAAAATGGAGGGAAAGAGACCTGGTACTCACGTTTGTAATTTGCACCCACTGAAACCCATTTATCTTGCAGATAGAAGGGGAGTTTTTGCACAACTGGGTTTAAGCCCCTTGCAGAGTCCAGGAAAGAGAGGCCAGGGAGATCTCCCTCCTCCTTAGCACTCTGAAGCTCCATGAGAATGTCACTGAATTTTCTCAGCTTCACATAATCTCTGTTTGCGATCTTTGGAAAATTGTCAATTCGTTTAAACAGTGCGTCCTCAACTACCTCTGCTGAGCCATAACATTGGTCGAGTCTCTCCCAGATCATTTTTAACCCAGCATCAGGATGGTTAATGTGTATGGCCCTGATTTGTTCAACATGCTCAGCAGATTCTTTACCAAGCCACTTAAACAACAGATCCATTTCCTCACTCGCTGTTAGATCTAACCCCCTTACTGTGTTCTCAAAAGAGCGTTTCCAGGCTCTGGAACTCTGTGGTTTGTCATTGAACTGAAGGAGGCCGGTTGCCACAATTTCCCGACGAGCAAAGTATCTGACAAATTCACTGATGTTTCCATCATTATGACCTGAGGGCCTGGATTTGCAGGTGGGATCATAATAGCTGTCCGTTGTTTTTTGTGGTGTCCTATTGTGATTTCTGTTATAGTTGTCCGGAGATGGATGGGGGGACAGGAGAGGTGGAGCTGGAAGGTGATGCCTATACACGGGCTGTTGAGAATGAGTTTTTATCTCTGATGGTGGTCCACAGTCTCCTGGGTTGGTGTGTGGGGGATGAGTGTCACATGGGGGGTCAACTGGAGGCTTATCAAGCGATGGAGGTTCTTGCATTTCAGCAGTTTCATTTTTTACTAACTTGGTTTGGGCCATGACATACTTTTCAGTCCGGTGTGAACTTTCGAAGGCAGGGAGATCATCTAAATGTCTAATGCTTTACTCATCTATTTGTGATTGAGCAGCAGCCTCTAATACATCTGCCTCTGCTGCGGCCGAAGCTGCCTCTTTCTCACATTGCAAGAGTTCAATAGATGCGTCCAATTTAGCTTTCTCTAGCTTTAGACTTACTTCTTTCTGTGTGTAGGTAAGACGAGTCTTTGCTGCCTCTGCTCTTGCTCTTGCCTTGGCTGCTGCTGAACCAGTAGAAAAACATTGTTTGATATGATTTAGCAGACATGATGGTGATGATAGCTTCTGGTGAGATACTTCCGTGGTAGCCGTGCTTAGCTGAGGCGTCGTGGCGTCTTGGAAGCGTCTGTTGTAGGCCCGATCAGAGTTACCATGTTCACTGTGATGCCGTCGTTTCACTGTCCTGTCCTCAATACGTAGCGGGTATATATTGACAGGCAGATAAACACTCCAAACACAACTCTGAACTTTTCTTCTGCCAGGTTTAATGTTCAGACAAAGTGTGAAACTAAAACGAAAGTAAACAAAGAGTACAATTACAATGCGGCATTTCCGATGACACGTAAATCATGTAAATCATTAAGTAAACATTCAATATAATATTTTGACCTAGCATGTAATAATAAATTCACATAAAACATACTGACGATGCAACTTGAACCACGTGTATGCCGAAATGGCTGGACCATCACCCGCCTTAACGTGCCATTTTGTCTCTGATTTCTTGCACTTTCTGAATAAAGTTTGCATTCAATTGAACAAAACAGCGGCTGCTATACCACGATAGACCAGTGGATGGCAGTAGCGGACTTTTTAACATTCTCATCTAAATTAAACTCAATGAAATAATTAAATTACATTCATGAAATTCTTTTTCCTTGACTAATCATTATTATTATTTTTTTTTTTAACCGACTCTTATGCATTAAACAGTACAAATACATTTCACCCTATGATACTGTTAACTGTTTTCCTGAAAGTTTTTTTTCCTGTTTTTCTCTTATAGAAAGAGAAAGCATGAAGAGGAGCAGAGGGATGATGGCCAATATGTAAAGAAGCCGCCAAACGCCTTCATGCTCTTCATGAAGGAGCAGAGGCCAAACATGATGTCCACACTGACCGGCAAAGGTACGGCAACAGTCCATGCCGCCCTGGGTCAGATGTGGAAATCACTGTCCTATGATGAGCAGGCCAAATATTACCAGCAGGCAGAGGAAAAGAAACGTCTGCATGTACAGCAACACCCTAACTGATCAGCCAGCCTCAACTATGTATGTATGCTCTGCAAATATTTAAGTTATGAGACGAAATCACTGAAAAGAATCTGGTTTTAACTTTG
>CM056551.1:5514966-5542345 GCA_029721515.1 Synanceia verrucosa | reverse complement strand
TTGTCTTTCCTAGAACCAAGAACGACAAAGACCAGCTGACATTTGGTAAAGGAGATTCATCTTGGACATATCAGCAAGAGAGAAGCAAGAGAGAACCAGAGAGAACCAAGACAGAACCAAGACAGAACCAGAGAGAACCAAGAGAGAACCAAAAGAGAACCAGTGAGAACCAGGGAGAACTAAGTGAGAACT
The DNA here is from genome assembly GCA_029721515.1 of Synanceia verrucosa. Lineage (NCBI taxonomy): Eukaryota > Metazoa > Chordata > Actinopteri > Perciformes > Synanceiidae > Synanceia > Synanceia verrucosa. The sequence continues at coordinate 5,542,153 of CM056551.1, read as the reverse complement.
AGAGAGAATCAAGAGAGAACCAAGACAAAATCAGAAAGAACTAGAAAGAACCAGAGAGAACCAAAGAGAACCAATAGAGAACCAAGAGAGAACCAGAGAGAAACAGAGAGAGAACCAAGAGAGACCCAAGAGAGAACCAGAAAGAACCAGAAAGAACCAGAAAGAACCAAGAGAAAACAAGAGAGAACCAGGGAGAACCAGGGAGAACCAAGGGAGAACCAGAGAGAACCAAGAGAGAACCAGAGAGAACCAAAGAGAACCAATAGAGAACCAAGAGAGAACCAGAGAGAAACAGAGAGAGAACCAAGAGAGACCCAAGAGAGAACCAGAAAGAACCAGAAAGAACCAGAAAGAACCAGAAAGAACCAAGAGAAAACAAGAGAGAACCAGGGAGAACCAGGGAGAACCAAGGGAGAACCAGAGAGAACCAAGAGAGAACCAGAGAGAACCAGAAATGACCAAGAGAGAATCAGAAAGAACAAAGAGAGAACCAGAGAGAACCTAGGAAAACCAAGAGAGATCCAAGAGAGAACCAGAAAGAACCAGAAATGACCAAGAGAGAATCAGAAAGAACCAAGAGAAAACCAGAGAGAACCAAGAGAGAACCAGAGAGAACCAAGAGAAAACCAGAGAGAGCCAGTGAGAACCAGGGAGAACCAAGAGAGAACCAGAGAGAACCAAGAGAGAATCACAGAGAACCAAGAGAGAACCAAGACAGAACCAGAGAGAACCAAGAGAGAATCAGAGAGAACCAAGAGAGAAACAAAAAGAACCAGAAAGAACCAAGAGAGAACCAGAGAGAACCAAGAGAGAACCAAGAGAGACCCAAGAGAGAACCAGAGAGAATCAAGAGAAACCAAGAGAGAACCAAGAGAGAACCAGAAACAACCAAGAGAGACACAGAAAGAACCAGAAATAACCAAGAGAGAACCAGAGAGAACCAGAAAGAACCAGAAATGACCAAGAGAGACACAGAAAGAACCAGAAATAACCAAGAGAGAACCAAGAGAGACCCAAGAGAGAACCAGAGAGAATCAAGAGAAACCAAGAGAGAACCAAGAGAGAACCAGAAACAACCAAGAGAGACACAGAAAGAACCAGAAATAACCAAGAGAGAACCAGAGAGAACCAGAAATAACCAAGAGAGAACCAGAGAGAACTAAGTGAGAAATAGAGAGAACCAAGAGAGAACCAGAGAGAACTAAGTGAGAAATAGAGAGAACCAAGAGAGAACAAAGAGAGAACCACAGAGAACCAAGAGAGAACCAAGAAAGAGCACAGAAGAACCAAGAGAGAACCTAGGAAAACCAAGAGAGCCAAGAGAGAACCAGTAAGAACCAGAAAGGACCAAGACAGAATGAGAAAGAACCAAGAGAAAACCAGAGAGAACCAAGAGAGAACCAAGAGAGAAACAAAAAGAACCAGAAAGAACCAAGAGAGAAACAAAAAGAACCAGAAAGAACCAAGAGAGAACCAAGAGAGACCCAAAAGAGAACAAGAGAGAACCACAGAGAATCAAGAGAAAACCATGAGAGAACCAAGAGAGAACCAGAAACAACCAAGAGAGACACAGAAAGAACCAGAAATAACCAAGAGAGAACCAGAGAGAACTATGAGAGAAGCTAGAAGAACCAAGAGAGAAACAAGAGAGAACCAAGAGAGAACCAAAAGAAAATCAAGAGAGAACCAAGAGAGAACAAAGAGACAACCAGAGAGAACCAGAAAGAACCAGAAAGAACCAAGAGAGAACCAGAAAGAACGAGAAAGAACCAAGAGAAAACCAGAGAGAACCAAGAGAGAACCACAGAGAACCAAGAAAGAACCAGAGAGAATCAAGAGAGAACCAGGAAAGAACAAGAAAGAACCATAAATAACCAAGAGAGAACCAGAGAGAACAAGAGACAACCAAGACAGAGCCAAAGAGAACCAAGGGACAACCAGGGAGAACCAAGAGAGAACCTGAGAGAACCAAGACAGAGCCAGAGAGAACCAAAGAAAACCAAGAGAGAACCAGAGAGAACCAAGAGAGAAGCAAGACAAAACCAGAGAGAACCAAGAGAGAACCAGGGAGAATCAAGAGAGAACCAGGAACAACCAGGAAGAACCAAGAGAGAACCAGAGAGAACCGGGGGAACCAAGAGAGAACGGAGAGAGAACCAAGAAAGAACCAGAAAGAATGAGAGAGAACCAAGACAAAATCAATGAGAACCAAGAGAGAACCAGAGGGAACCAAGAGAGAACCAGAGAGAACCAAAAGAGAACCAAGAGAGAACCAAGAGAGAACCAAGAGAGAACCAGAGAGAACCAAAAGAGAACCAGGGAGAACCAAAAAAGAACCAAGAGAGAACCAGAGAGAACCAAGAGAGAACCAGGGAGAACCAAGAGAGAACCAGAGAGAACCAAAAGAGAACAAGAGAGAACCAGTGAGACCCAGGGACAACCAAGAGAGAACCTAGAGAGTACCAGAAAGAACCAGAAAGAACCAAGAGAGAACCAGAAAGAAACAAGAGTGAACCAGAGAGAACCAAGGGAGAACCAGAGAGAACCAAGAGAGAACCAGAGAGAACCAAAAAAGAACCAAGAGAGAACCAGGGAAAACTAAGGGAGAACCAGAGGGAACCAAGAGAGAACCACAACAGAACCAAGAGAGAACCAAGAGAGAACCAGGAAGAACCAAGAGAGAACCACAAAGAACCAGAGAGAACCAAGAGAGAACCAGAGAGAACCCAGAGAGAACCAGAGAGAACCAAGAGTGAACCAGAAAGAACCAAGACAGAACCAAGACAGAACCAAAAGAGAACCAGAAAGAACCAAGAGAGAACCAGAGAGAACCAAGAGACAACCAGGGGAACCAAGAGAGAACCAGAAAGAACCAAGAGAGAACCAAGAGAGAACCAAGAGAGAACCAGAGACAACCAAGAGAGAACCAGAGACAACCAAGAGAGATCCAAGGGACAAGCAGAGAAAACCAAGAGAGAACCAGAAAGAACCAAAAAGAACCAAGAGAGAACAAGGGAGAACCAAGAGAGAACCAGGGAGAACCAAGAGAGAACGGAGAGAGAATCAGAAAGAAAACCAGAGAGAACCAGAGAGAACAGAGAGAGAACCAGAAAAAACTAAAAAAAACCAAGAGAGAACCACAGAGAACCAAAAAGAACCAAGAGAGAACCAAGAGAGAGCTTGAGGACCAGGAAAACCAAGACAGAAGCCAGAGAGAACCAGAGAGAACCATGGGAGAACCAAGAGAGAACCAGGGAGAACCAAGAGAGAACCACAGAACAGAGAATCAGAAAGAACCAAGAGAGAACCAAGAGAGAATCAAGAGAGAACCAAGAGAGAACCAAGAGAGAACTAGATAGAGAACCAGAAACAGAAATAACCAAGGGAGAACCAGAGAGAACCAAGAGAGAACCAAGGGAGAACCAACAAAGAACCAGAGAGAGCCAAAGAGAACCAAGAGAGAGCTTGAGAAAACCAGAGAACAACAGAGAACCTGAGAAAACCAAGACAGAGCCAGAGAGAACCAGAGAGAACCAGGGAGAACCAAGAGAGAACCAGGGGAACCAAGAGAGAACCAGGGGAACCAAGAGAGAACCAGAAAGAACCAAGAGAGAACCAAGAGAGAATGAGGGAGAACCAGAGAGAACAAAGAGAGAACCTAGGAGAACCAGAGAAAACAGAGAGAACCAAGAGAGAACCAGAGAGAACCAAGGGAGAACCACAAAGAACCAGAGAGAACCACAAAGAACCAGAGAGAACCAAGAGAGAACCAGAGAGAACCCAGAGAGAACCAGAGAGAACCAAGAGTGAACCAAAAGAGAACCAGAAAGAACCAAGAGAGAACCAGAGAGAACCAGGGAGAACCAAGAGACAACCAGGGGAAGCAAGAGAGAACCAGAAAGAACCAAGAGAGAACCAAGAGAGAATGAGAGAGAACCAGGGAGAACAAAGAGAGAACCTAGGAGAACCAGAGAAAACCAAGAGAGAACCACAGAGAACCAGAGAGAACCAAGAGAGAACCAGGGAGAACCAAGAGAGAACCAGAGAGAACCAAGAGAGAACCAGGGAGAACCAAGAGAGAATCAGAAAGAACCAAGAGCGAACCAAGAGAGAAGCAGAGAGAACCAGAGACAACCAAGAGAGAACCAGAGAGAACCAAGAGAGAACCAGAAACAACCAAGAGAGATCCAAGAGACAAGCAGAGAGAACCAAGAGAGAACCAGAAAGAACCAAAAAGAACCAAGAGAGAACCAGAGACGACCAAGAGAGAGAACCAGGGAGAACCAAGAGAGAACGAAGAGAGAACCAAGAGAAAACCAGAGAGAACCAGAGAGAGAACCAGAAAAAACTAAAAAAAAACCAAGAGAGAACCACAGAGAACCAAAGAGAACCAAGCGAGAACCAGAGAGAACCAGGGAGGACCAGGAAGAACCAAGAGAGAAGCAAGAAAGAACCAAGAGAGAACCATGAGAGAACCAAGAGAGAACCACAGAGAACCAAGAGAGAACTAGATAGAGAACCAGAAAAAAACAGAAATAACCAAGAAAAGAACCAGAGACAACCAAGAGAGAACCAAATAGAACCAAGACAGTGCTCGAGAGAGAGCCAAAGAGAACCAAGAGAGAGCTTGAGAAAACCAGAGAACAACAGAGAACCACAGAAAACCAAGAGTGAACCAGAGAGAACCAGGGAGAACCAAGAGAGAACCAAGACAGAACCAAGAGAGAACCAGAGAGAACAAAGAGAGAACCTAGGAGAACCAGGGAGAACCAAGAGAGAATCAGAAAGAACCAAGAGCGAACCAAGAGAGAAGCAGAGAGGACCAACACAGAACCAAGAGAGAACCAGAGAGAACCAACACAGAACCAAGAGAGAACCAGAGAGAACCAACACAGAACCAAGAGAGAACCAGAGAGAACCAACACAGAACCAAGAGAAAACCAGAAAGACCCAAAAGAGGACCAAGACAGAACCAAGACAGAACCAGAGAGAACCAAGAGAGAACCAGAAAAAAACAAGAGAGAACAAATGAAAACCAGAAAGGACCAGAGAAAACCAAGAGAGAACCAGAGAGAACCAAGAGAGAACCAGAGAGAACAAAGAGAGAACCAAGAGAGAACCAGGGAGAACCAAGAGAGAACCAGGGAGAACCAAGAGAGAATCAGAAAGAACCAAGAGCGAACCAAGAGAGAAGCAGAGAGGACCAACACAGAACCAAGAGAGAACCAGAGAGAACCAACACAGAACCAAGAGAGAACCAGAGAGAACCAACACAGAACCAAGAGAGAACCAGAGAGAACCAAGAGAGAACCAGTAAAAAACAAGAGAGAACAAAGAGAAAACCAGAAAGGACCAGAGAAAACCAAGAGAGAACCAGAGAGAACCAAGAGAAAACCAGAGAGAACAAACAGAGAACCAAGAGAGAACCAGAGAGAACCAAGAGAGAATCATGAAACATGAAATAGTCAAATCATCAACTGCAAGCTATTTGCCATTAAAGTGCTATGGCTCACAACAAGCTATTACTAAAATTATTCCAAATATTGCATAAACAAGAATTTCCTTCTCTACTTGACATTTCACACCAAAAATGTATCCCCTTTACACAGTATATGACACCAATTACACCAGAGAGAGGTGTGCCCCCCTTACTTTGTGGTAGCGTCCTGGTGGACCCTGAACCCCACATGGACCCCTGGTTCACCCAGATAATAATAGTGTTCAGGCTGTGGTCCTACAGTGTGCATGGCCAGTTCAGACGAGTTGAAAAACACACTGAAACGCAGAGACCGTTTCCCGCAGCGCCTTGTAGCTAAGGCGGCCGCCTCAGCTAACTCGCCACCGTCTTTCTAACTTTCCTTCGGTAAAAAAAAAGAAAAAAAGTACAGAGGAAAAACACACGGGTGCGCACGACGCGTGAGCAGCTGTCCACGTGCGAACACGCTGACGCGCCCCCGTCGGACGTCGGGATCGCTACCACCCCCCCGCCACTGACCGCCTTGGCAAGTCATTTTTTTTGCGGGAAACACTAATAAAGGTTTTTGCACTACTGTCTCACCCCTGCCTCTCTGTCATGCTAGCTGCTACATGCTATGTGTGAGTCTGTACTGGGGAGAGACCGTGGCTTCCCCAAAACAATAAATGTCTCTTTAACTGTTGATAGTGCCTCCTAAACTTATTAAATTAATTCATCACACCATAAATAGTGACACCATTTGATAAGTTAAATGAAAAGTAGGTTATACATACCTGCTAAAGCTATGTGCATTGAGCTCCATTCAAAAGGTGACGAATGAGGAAGTGGGCGGAGTTCTTCAATTCGCCCAACTCAGAAAGTAGATATTGGCGCTTCCCACAACAAGAACTGATGAGTTAGCACAACTTTTGCACCTTGTATTGACTCCAAACTGAAACATGTCAGTCAACTCACCAAGTTACTTTGCAACACACAACTAGCTAGGCTTGCTGGTCTCACTTAAATTACTGCCTCAATGTTAATAATTAAGAATTTAAAGTTTTATTAACTTAAAATGCATTTTTAGCCCAAAAAATAAAAGTTGGGCTTTTTACAGTGTGCTAAATTTTGTGGTTGTTTATTCCACCAAATGTAAATCAGGCAAATAGTGTGAAATTGGACACAATCACTACATTGAATTGAATATCCGTTCTCCTCTGATTCTGTTTCTATTATCCTGACATACAGGGTTGAGAATGACATATGATAATTATTGCCCACCCTGAGTTTCTCTACAGCGTTATAACCTCACGGGTCATCAGCTCTCATCATTATTCTTGTTGTTTAAAATTGTATAAGTGAGGAGCAGTAACATCCTCTCTGCAAGCAAGAGCCAGCAACAAGGATATATTTTGTGGACATCACAAATAGTTGACTTACAGAACTAAATGCACATAATACTGCACAGACAGAAAAATCCTCAGCGCTGACTGATATAATAATATATTAAAATCCCATTCGTGAACCCATGAGAAGGTTCACCATTCACCTCCTCCTCCTCCTCTCCTCCACCTTCTCTTCTCCTTTCTACTCCTCCTCCTCCTCTACCTTATCTTTTCCTCTGCTCCTCCTCCTGGTTTCTACTTTTTACCTTTACCTACCCTTTACCTTTGCCTTTTACCTGGTCTATTTAAATGAAGTAGAAAGAATAATAACAAGGCTTTTCCTCACATCTACCTGTACTTTCAGAGGATTTTCCCCAGTTTCCATACTTGTCCCTCATCGTCATATATTCCCTCACATTTTTTGACCACTCTTGCTCTTCACCCGGCCAAGGATCACTGCAAGCCTTTCGTTTTTTGTTGGGGCTTGTTGGCTCAGAAGGTTCTTGTGGTGCCTTGTGTTTCTGGGGGGAGCTCGTAGACTTTGGAAGGACCTTATTAGACTCATTACGTACCTCAGGGATCCTGGGGAGTCTTGTAGGCTCACTTGGCATCGTCTTCCTCAGCTTCCTCGGGTTGGTGGCTGTGAGATAAAGCGGCACCATGTTCCAAGGATTGTCCTCCTCCTCTGGGATGGGGCAGCTTTAGAAAACATCAAAATAGGTTATGACAAAATAATTATGCAGGTGTAACACAAATTAAAAATATCATCACTGTACAACATTTAGATGTGTCAAAATTTTCTTCAGGTACAAACGTGAAAATATGTGACATGAAATGTGTTATAAATATATTTACCTTGTTGATCTAGGAACAGAGCGTAGATAAGAGCTAGAGAAGTTAGAAGGGGTACGAGTGAATGGCATGTGAAGGTTAGCAGAAGATTGAGTGGTAGTGTTAGCAGCAGAAGAGTGAGAGGGAGCGTTAGAAGAGGAGACTTTCTCCCAGCCAGAGGAGCTGAGTGGAGGTGACTGTACCAACGTCGCTGCCTGCCTCGCTGTCATCAAAATGATATATTTAATGCTAAAATATAATTATTGTTGTTATCCAGGAATTTTCAAATTTACTGTTTTACAAGTTCAGTTTAAATTCCTCACTCCTGTTCAAAAAGGTGAAGAGCAGGGAACTCAGTGAGAGAGAAAGTGCCAGTTAAAGTGAATGAAATGATGCTGGAGACTCTTTGAGACATGTAATGCATTTTCTATGTGCCGTATTTTTACCATGAATACATAGGTATCACAGACTCAACAGATACTTCAGTCGCTATATCAGCTATGGGAGACATGAAGGGAATGAATTCCACTACAATCACTCCCTGAAGATGCTGTCCGTCTCTTACTTTGGTGAGCTCTGACACAAACATCACGTCACTGATGGTTTTGTGTGTTCATGCTGACCTGATCTTCTTCACCTCCTGTCTCCAGTTCATGATGAGCAGCCAGTGACAGTCGTTCACTACCACTGTAATCCTAATGAGTCCACTTCTTTTATCCGGGACCAGAGGCTCAGCACTGAGGAGCCCCTGCAGATCTGGGTGGAGAGCCCCTGTGCCTGTCCAAATGCCTGCGTCATGGAAGATCTGGGTCTACATAGATAGATAGATAGATAGATAGATACTTTATTCATCTCACTGAGAAATTTACAGTTCCAGCAGCTTGAAAGATGAAAACACACAGGGTTCAAGGAAATAAAAAATAAAATAGGATAAAATAGAATATCAATAAAATAAAATATCTAGCACCAAAAGATATACTTTTTTTTTTTACACATTGTGGAGTCCAGTTTGTAGATGTGAGAAAGTGCATGTGTGTCCAGGTGTGGTGTGAATGTGTGGTGAGTCCAGGGTCCAGGCTCAGTGTTTGTGTTGTCGCTCCCCCAGAGAGGTGTTATAGAGGCGAACGGCGTGGGGGAGGAACGATCTTCTGAGTGTGTCTGTGGATCAGGACAGTGACAGCAGTCTGTCACTGAAGCTGCTCCTCTGTCTGGAGATGGTGCCGTGAAGTGGATGGTGAGGATTGTCTATGATGGACAGAAGCCTGTTCAGTGTCCGTCGCTCTGCCACAGATGTTAGACTGTCCAGCTCTGTGCCAACGACAGAGCCTGCCTTCCTCACCAGTTTGTCCAGGCGTGCAGCGTCCTTCTTCTTCAGGCTGCCCCCCCAGCACACAACTGCGTACAGGAGGACACTCGCTACCACAGACTGGTAGAAGATCTGTAGCAGCTTGTTGCAGATGTTGAAGGACGCCAGCCTTCTGAGGAAGTACAGACGGCTCTGTCCTTTCCTGCACAGAGCGTCTGTGCTGGCAGTCCAGTCCAGTTTATCGTCCAGCAGTACTCCCAGGTATTTATAGGTGGGTACCACCTCCACACAGTCCCCTTTGATAAAAACTGGCACTGGCTGAGGCCTGGGTCTCCTGAAATCCACCACCATCTCCCTGGTCTTGGTGGTGTTGAGAAGGAGGTGGTTGGAGTCACACCATGTGACAAAGTCCTGGATCAGTCCTCTCTACTCCCCCTCCTGTCCACTCCTGATACGTCCCACGATGGCTGTGTCGTCCGCAAACTTCTGTACATGGCAGAGCTCCTTGTCGTACTGGAAGTCGGACATGTACAGGGTGAACAGGACCGGAGAGAGGACACTTCCCTGCGGTGCTCCTGTGCTGCTGACCACAGTGTCGGACCTGCAGCCCCCTAGTCGCACATACTGAGGTCTGCTGGTCAGGTAGTTGGTTATCCACGTCACTAGGTGTGATTTGTCCCCAAGGAGCAGAGGCTGGATGATGTTGAAGGTGCTGAAGAAGTCCAAGAATGTAATCCTCACAGCACCACTGCCTCTGTCCAGGTGAGAGAGAGATGGGTGGAGCAGGAAGGTGATGGCATCATCCACTCCTACCTTCTCCTGGTAGGCAAACTGCAGAGGGTCTAGTGCGTGGTGGGTCTGTGGCCTCACATGATGAAGCAGCAGGTGTTGTTTCAGAAATGTTTGGAAATCGCGATTGCGAGGGCTACGTTCACTCCACCAACATAATTTTACAGCAAAACGTTGGCAATCTCGTCCCGGTCGTAGCGATGTGTCTCTTTTGTCTCTGAGATTTATAGTTTTGGCTCCAGACCCTTAATTAGGGCAGCACCTCCAAAAATCTCTCCACTGGGCCCAATGTTAATTTTCAGAGGAAAAGGCGTGAGAAAGCAGGAAAACCTCGTGTTTAACCTGCCGCTGACGGCCTTCTGAGTGGGCTAGAGACATAAAATTTACACCGCTGTGATCATCGCGAGCTCCTGCCGCCTCTCGTCCAAACCCCAAAGCCATACTCCTTACGGTTCTTGAGTTATTCAGAGGAGTTCGGCATGGTCCAACTCAGCTTGAAATCAGTGGCAGTCAGTGTGAGCCAGTGTGGGAGACAGACCAGGGGCGCGCCTAGACTTTTTCATAGGGGTGCCCCATGGGGTGTCTAAGCCATGCAGGGGTGGCCAGCAGAATAGTTTTCTGGGACTAGGACTGACAGGTCAGCTTATAATCAGTGGCAGAGTGTGACTGGATGTTGGTGAGTGTGTGTGTCAGGTGGGGGATCCACATAGACATATACAGAGAGTAGATGGTGATATGATACAGGCTTCTGATTGCCCATTACCAGAGCAGTGGATTAAACACAGTGGCGACACTCCCATAGGCATACGCTGTACAGCCCGGCGGACCCCACTTCCGGGTTATGGAACTCTCAATAGTTCCAACATGGCCGTCTGTCACGTCGGACGCCGTTCACTTCTATGTCCACAAGGCAAGCACTCACCGAGGTAAAATGATAAAATATCAACCAGTTTAATGGCAATACGTGTGTTATTGATATCGAGGAGACCCCTTTATATGTCCCAAATGTAATTACGTTTTTTTAGTCAGGAATTGGGATCGATTTTTTAATTTTTAATTTTATTTTTCTATATTTTTATGATAATAGATGCCTGCATTTGACATATGATTTTATTAAATGTGTTTATATGTAATGTTTTGTATGTATCTGTGATTGTTCAATAGCATTGGTGGTAACAGTCAACTCTCACTCTATTGACATAAAATCATACATTATACATGCATACACGTTATTGATGACAAACACGTCTGGTTTTACAATATCAGTTTATTTTGAGCCTTCTCATATTTTTTTATTTTTTTTCTTGTTTTCACACACACACACACACACACACACACACACACACACGTGGTTGTGACATTCATTTAAATTGCCCACATAAAATCTCTGAATGAAAACCATAATTTATCATCATTGTCCAATCTCAGAAAGTGTTCGAGAATAGCCTTATGTTGCTAAATAAGAGATCACTTTGCATCAGGTTACGATATAGTTCCTTATTATCCAGTTAGTGAAGCAAGCAAAGTTTTCCCTCCAAAAACACAACCAGACAAACTTGTCATATTTCACTTTTATTTGTCATACAGGCACTCAATATACGCAAGTGACTTTGACGTGTACACAGTAATCTAATAAGCATTGCAAATGTTGACTTATTACGGTTAATTTTAATATTTACCTCTTAAATGCGCACTCACTGCAGTCTGTCCCGTTGAAGAGCATGGACAGTGCAGGCTACGCTTGGAACTATTGAGGGGTTCATGAACCACATGACCGCTCCGGCGGCGAGATCTGAAGTTGTCGCCACTCACTCTCACCAACATAATTTTTACAGCAAAACGTTGGCAATCTCGTCCCGGTCGTAGCGATGTGTCTCTTTTGTCTCTGAGATTTATAGTTTTGGCTCCAGACCCTTAATTAGGGCAGCACCTCCAAAAATCTCTCCATTGGGCCAAATGTTAATTTTCAGAGGAAAAGGCGTGAGAAAGCAGGAAAACCTCTTGTGTTTAACCTGCTGCTGACGGCCTTCTGAGTGGGCTAGAGACATAAAATTTACACCGCTGCGATCAGCGCAATCTCCTGCCGCCTCTCGTCTAAACCCCAAAGCCATACTCCTTACGGTTCTTGAGTTATTCAGAGGAGTTCGGCATGGTCCAACTCAGCTTGAAATCAGTGGGAGCCAGTGTGGGAGACAGACCAGGGGCGCGCCTAGACTTTTTCATAGGGGTGCCCCATGGGGTGTCTAAGCCATGCGGGGGTGGCCAGCAGAATATTTTTTTTTATACGAGAGGTGATTCGACAGGTCAGCTTATAATCAGTGGCAGAGTGTGACTGGATGTTGGTGAGTGTGTGTGTCAGGTGGGGGATCCACATTGACACATGTATAGAGAGTAGATGGTGATATGATACAGGCTTCTGATTGCCCATTACCAAAGATACAGAGAGTGGATGACATCATTGATCACACACACGGACAGGAAGCTCAGGCTGTTTCTTTCAAAATAAAAGTCTGTTTTTTCAAAATAAAAGCACCAAACCCCGGAGGAGTAAATGTGTCCTCACAGGAAGCTGTGGCTATGACTGTCCTTTCAAAATAAAAGCCCCGAACTTTGATTTAATCTTCACAGGAAACAAGGTGTGTTTGTTTGTGCACATAGTGCGTGCTTCGGTGCAGTAGAGGGTCAGTATGCATAAGGCGGGGCCACATAGGCCCGGCGTCGTGTGGGTCCGGCGTCATGTGTGCAGGAACATATTAAAATTTCTTCAGGAATTTTTTCTCTAGTTTTCTCTGCTATTCTCAACGACGGCTCATCAAAGAGAGAGCAAAGAACGTTCCATAATCTGAGGTTTGAAGTTTGTATGTGACCCATAATGTGATTCATGGTGTTAAAAAAACACAAGGTAATTCAGACTACTTCTCCCAAATAACCATCTGTTAGAGCTCAGCTGTTATTTTTTTTTTCTCTCTTAGGATGCACTTTCTGTTTATATCTAAAATATTTTGTATCTATATATCTCATTCATACTGTGTATGTGCTTTTGTTTTTTGTTGTTGTTGTTTTGTTAAAAAACTAAATTCAATAAAGAAATTCTTGAAAAAAAGGGGCAACAGCAAAATAAAAGGTGACAGTGTAATAAGTCAACAATTATGTTTTTTATTTTATTGAATTTATACGGTTTTGGTTCTGTAGCAACCTTCTGAATAACTCTAATGAAGTGCAGTTGTACTCAAGCCAGTTACAGTTGAGAGCAATGACAGGCACATGTTTTGTGCAAATTTAACAGCATAGGAACAGCTCCTACATTTATACAGCAAAAATACATGCCAGAAGAAAACAAGACTAAATCAGTTCACATTGACAAGAGCTAGGAAGACTTCCCTCGATGTCAATCCAAGCTAACACATGAAATACACATTTCACCCAAAGTTGAATTATGAGCAACTGCAAACATTTTCTTTACGCACAGCGAGAAATGTGTGGTGTTATCCAACTCCATGGACTGAATCCCTGCAGCCTGCACTCTGAAGGATCCAAACGTCATGCATTGGCCTTGCAAACTTATTATGCTCACATAACAAATTAATAAAAAAATGCCTGGTTGTACTTGTATAAAACTGCATCCTGTGTTTTAGTATTATGAGACATGTTGCTTGCAGGCACCAAACAAATGCAGCTTGTTTAGCTGCTGCTTCCACTGTGCTACATAAGAACTTCCTAAAAACAAAGAGCAGAAAAGGCTCAGCGCTCACCACAGCAGTCAGATCATTATGTCCAGCTAAATATTTATGACTTTGGTTAATGACAGCAGTGAAAGATGCGAGCGCTGATCTGAAGGGGACACAGCCTCTCACTTCTGATGTCATTATAAGCCGTGATATGTGGCGCCACGATCTGACCCTTTCCTCCTGGGGGCATTTTAGATAACTGCTTTCTCAAATGCAATCTACAGCAAAAAGAAAAAAAAAATCTTGTGACCCAGAATTGAATTCCCATGCAGTGTTGTAGACTGGTGTAACAGGAGTTTATGTGCATCCAAGCGACCACACTTCCACCTAGTGCTGAGACCTCCAGAAAAATGCAGAGACTTATTTTTAATCTTGTTGCAGTTCAACCTTTTGGTCATTTCCGAGAGTTTCACCAAACAGCTAAACCATTTATCTCAGTGTCACCACAGCTGCAGACAACTGAGGTGAAATGATAAATTAACATTTAGTCTCTAAAGCAATACCACAAAAACAAGAGACAAAAGCAGCAACTACTTTTTACTATTTCACAGATTTCAAAATGAATTCAAAGGACAGAAAACCAGGTCAGATTTCAATATATTAAGATGTTAAACCAGACATGATCTTGCCTAACAGTAGAGTTTCATCAGAGATAACAGTTTTATCTCTGTGTCTCCTCGCTGACCTCAGGAATGTGCACAGTGTGATTCCACCGTCAGAGGCTACTCCTGCAGACTGGCTCCAGCAAATATCCCCCTCTACATGGCTTTCTCTCTGTCTCTGGACTCAGCAGAGCTGGAGGCCATGTTAAGTGTTCAGTAGGTAACTGCCTTGTTTTGTATTGCAGAGCATAACATGATGGATGAACTCATCTTTCTTCCAGATGGTACAGGAGTTATGATTATGAATTGATTATGAAATGAGTTGCAGCAGCGGTTGCAGAGTTATCTACTTAGAAAGACAAAAACTCTGCAACAGCAGCATTCATTGATTTGCAAATCAGAATCAGAATCAGAAAAAGATTTATTACCAGGTATAGTTAACACAATACGAGGAATTTGTTCTGGTGGGTTGGTGCAACATAAATATAGAAAAAAACAAGATAAAGTAGAAGATACAAATATAAAATATATAAAGTAAGAGTGTAGTAGTGCAAAACAAGTAACAGTGTAACAGTGCAAGAAACAGAGCCACGGAATTAAAGTGAAAATCAGGTCCATTAATCTTTCAGAGGATTCAGACTTTGTGTTTGTGAAAAAGCCTCAGATATATTGTCTTAGAAACACAAGACAGTTAACATACTTATACTTAACAGAGTAAGTAGAAGCAGTACAACAGTGTAAACAAGTTGACTAGCTGAGTTGACTCTCTATTTTGTTTGTTTGTTCCATTCTTGTTTTATCAGAGGTAGAGTAGAGGACACTTTAACCAAAATCACCACTTTTTGCCCAGAATCCATCCGTTTTGTTCTCTAATCTTGATCGTCTCCACTTCCTGCTTTGATCTCTATGGCGTATACTATCTCTTTATGTCCCGACTACAAATCCCAGAAGCCCCAACATTACTCATAGGCTGTGTGATAGCGCTCTTAAGGGCCAGCTGCTGAAAAAACACTTTGACGTATATATACGTCAATGGCACTCACAGAGTTAAACGGTTTCTTTATCCGTGTCATTTTAGGTGTTTTAGCTTCCAGTTATTGTATGTACAGTGTACAGTAACAAACCCTGGTGCTCCATCTTATGAGAATGACATTCATTATGTTTGAATATTTCAGAACAGCCACTAAGTGGATCTTGTAGTGAGTAATGAGTATTTCTTTGCCTTTGCTACAGTCACCACCAGTGACATAGACTCAAACTGTCAGATGAAGGCCGTGTACTTTAACACGCTGTTTAAATGAAGAGCACATTCACAATGAAACAAGTTACTTGAGCACCAGATGATTAGTGAAGTAGCGACAGTTGCTTTTTATTAACGTGGAAAATGACCTTGATTCAAGATATTTATCTGCTCAAGTGACATCAGAAAAAAAAAAACAATCAATAGGAGAAAAAAAGGTGAGGTGGAATCTTTACTTATTACAGGGTTAAAGAGGCTTTGGAGAATCATAGCTCCAGCTCATTATCCCAGATGTCTGTGGTACGATACAACTTTTTATACAGAGCCAAGATAGAAGATGTTGTCCTTGTCACCTTCTATGTGATTCACCAGTTCGATAAAATGGCTCATATTTTCATGAACTGTTAAAGAATGTATTTTCTGGAAAACAGCTACAGTCTCGACATGCTTCTGGCACTTATACGTAATGACCTACTTCAACTCAATCATTTGAAAAAGCACATTTAGCATTAATGGCTAAATTGTGTTGTTATATAGCGTGTGATCATTGCATTATAGCATAAATTAGTTTAAACATTCAGGATGATTTTTTTTTATCTATGTGGATCTCTTGGGGTTAAATTAACCTAGCAGTGAGATTGTAATTCACTGTTCAATCAAGAATGGCAGGCGAAGGTGGATGTTGGGGGGAGAGACTCGACCATTTCCAGCTGCCCGTACATCGCCTCCATCCTGTCTCTGGACGTGGATGTGTTTGTGCTGCAGCCAGAGCAGCACGAGAGAGCCGGGTGATGGAGAGAGCCGCCATCACTCCAGAGTACGAAGTGGAGGGCAGCGACTCCATCCGACATACTTGTGGATGAGGAGCTTCCATCACACCTGTGTACGAGGTGGAGGCCAGCAACTGCATCCAGTGAGCTTGTGGATGAGGAGCCTCCATCACACCTGTGTACGAGGTGGAGGCCAGCAACTGCATCCAATGAGTTTGTGGGTGAGGAGCCTCCATCACACCTGTGTACGAGGTGGAGGCCAGCAACTGCATCCAATGAGTTTGTGGGTGAGGAGCCTCCATCACACCTGTGTACGAGGTGGAGGCCAGCAACTGCATCCAATGAGTTTGTGGGTGAGGAGCCTCCATCACACCTGTGTACGAGGTGGAGGCCAGCAAGTCCATCACATGTCTTTGTTTGTGCTGCAGCCAGAGCAGCATGAGAGTCCATCATGAGTGGAGCCAGTCAGAGACATTTATGGTGTTCAGATCCTTTAAGTGACGCTGCTGCACCATTGTTCCGGTCCGTGGGTGAGAAGCCTCCATCACACCTGTGTACGAGGTGGAGGGCAGCAACTCCATCACATGTCTCTGTTAGTGGGGACAGTTGTCTGTTGTCGCTCGTGGCTCCTTGGCCTTCTTAGTGACCTCTGTGGAGGTGGATGTAGATGCTGTGATACAAACAAACAAAAACACTGATCAATCCACTAAGACTTTTTTAAAACATGGTAAATGATGTCCGTGTGGGTTCTCTCCGGGTACTCCGGCTTCCTCCCACCATCCAAAAACATGTATGGGGATTAGGTTAATTGGCTAATTTAAATTGACCGTAGGTGTGACTGTGAGTGTGAATGGTTGTCTGTGTCTATGTGCCCTGCGATGAGGTGGCGACTTGTCCAGGGTGTGCCCTGCCTTCTGCCCTAAGACAGCTGGGATAGGCTCCAGCCCCCCCCCGCGACCCTATGAGGATAAGCGGTAGATAATGGATGGATGAATAAATGATGCTGCTTCTTATTCTCTGTAATTTCACCAACTGTGATCCACTTTAATCCACTTTTCATCCCATCTCACATCAAAACACGCTGTGATCTACAGAAATATTGACTCACCTTCTGTCTTTTTTGAGGCCTTCCTCCTGTCCGTCCTGATGTTTTTCTTTTTGCCCTACACAAAAAGCAACAAAGTTAAAACCAGATTCTTTTCAGTGATTTCGTCTCATAACTTATATATTTGCAGAGCATACATACATAGTTGAGGCTGGCCGACCAATCGTGTTTTTCCCAGTTTTTTTCCGCTAACTAACTAACACGATTCGATCTGCTTCTTCTTCGGTAGTTGCTTCAGGTCTTTCGGGTGCACTGTTGTTGATATAGCGCCTCAATAGTGGCGCAACGCTGCAACTGCAGTTAAAATACTTAGCTGCCGCAGAGGGACATCAATCGCTCAATCAACACAGCTGGAGCTGTGTTGAGCAATATCAATCGCTCTGGCTAGGGGTGGTACAAAAATAGCCACGCAAATTTGAACGCAGGAAAAACCCTGTGTTGTTTAAGTGGCTTGGTAAAGAATCTGCTGAGCATGTTGAACAAATCAGGGCCATACACATTAACCATGCTGATGCTGGGTTAAAAATGATCTGGGAGAGACTCGACCAATGTTATGGCTCAGCAGAGGTAGTTGAGGACGCACTGTTTAAACGAATTGACAATTTTCCAAAGATCGCAAACAGAGATTATGTGAAGCTGAGAAAATTCAGTGACATTCTCATGGAGCTTCAGAGTGCTAAGGAGGAGGGAGATCTCCCTGGCCTCTCTTTCCTGGACTCTGCAAGGGGCTTAAACCCAGTTGTGCAAAAACTCCCCTTCTATCTGCAAGATAAATGGGTTTCAGTGGGTGCAAATTACAAACGTGAGTACCAGGTCTCTTTCCCTCCATTTTATGTTTTTGTAGACTTTGTTGATCAAGAGGCCACTGTTAAAAACGACCCAAGCTTTAACTTTGCCACTCACCTTGACCCTGCCCCCAGACCTGAGAAACCTGCCTGGAGATTTAACAGAGAGAAGTGTCAGTACACAAAACAGAGGTGTTTCCAACCCCCAGCTATGAGTCTCATGGGAATGCAAAGAAGGCAGATGACTGTAACAAACTGTGTCTGGTGCACAAAAAGCCCCATGCCCTCCTGAAATGCAGAGCTTTTCGCGAGAAGTCCCTCGAAGAATGCAAAACGTTCCTGAAAGAGAACAATATTTGTTTTAGATGTTGTGCCTCTTCAACACATTTTGCTAAGCACTGTAAGGCAAAAGTGCAATGTTTTGAGTGCGGCAATGAGAATCACAATACAGCTCTTCACCCAGGCCCAGCTCCCTGGAGCAAAGTAACTGACCCCGATGCAGAGCATGGCGGGGAGCAGGACGCCACCCTACCAAGTGAAATCACATCCAAATGCACTCAAGTTTGTGGTGAGAACCTCGTTGGCAGGTCATGCTCGAAAATCTGCCTTGTGAAAGTATATCCAGCAAGCCACCCAGATAAGGCAATCAAACTGTATGCAATCCATGATGAACAGAGTAACCGTTCTCTTGTCCGTTCAGAGTTTTTTGAAGTGTTTGGTGACAATGGCCCTAGCTCTCCCTACTCACTGAGAACATGCACAGGCCTTAAAGAGACAATGGGTAGGAGAGCCACGGGTTATTTTGTAGAGTCTCTAGATGGCGCAGTCCACATCCCTCTGCCCAGCCTGATTGAGTGTAATGACATCCCCAGCAACAGGGAGGAGATACCAACACCCAGTGCAGCACTCCATCATCCTCATCTAAAGAACGTCTCAAACCTCATCCCCGAACTCGACCCAAGCGCCCACATACTGATGCTTCTTGGACGGGACATCGTCAGGGTGCACAAAGTCCATAAACAGATAAGTGGCCCCAACGACGCACCCCATGCACAAAAAATAGACTTGGGATGGGTCATAGTGGGAAATGTGTGTCTAGGTGGTATGCATAAAACAACTACAGTAAATGCCTTCTACACAAACACGACAGAGAGAGGATGGCCCACACTGTTTTGGCCCTGTCCTAATCTTTTCAACATAAAAGAAAGATCCTATGGCATACAAATTCCTCACCACAACACACCACAACAAAGTGACAGATCCAGTTGTGAAGCAGAACACCTTGGATGTTGTGTGTTTGAACAAACCAAAAATGACAATCAAATCTCACCTTCCATCCAAGACAAGGCCTTCATGAAAATAATGGAAGAAGGAATGACAAAGGATGCAAACAATCATTGGACAGCTCCATTGCCATTCAAATCACCACGTCAAAGGCTCCCTAACAACAGGTTACAGGCCATGAGTCGGCTCAAGTCCCTGATCCGCAACTTTGACAAGAAACCAGAGATGAGAGACCATTTCTTAGCCTTCATGGAAAAGATTTTCCAAAACGGTCATGCTGAGATCGCTCCTCCGTCAAAGGAGAGCGAGGAGAGCAGCACACAAGACAATGGACTGTCACTCAATGATGTCTTATTAAAGGGCCCAGACCTCAACAACTCACTCCTTGGCGTCCTCATGCGCTTCAGGAAAGAAGCAGTAGCCTTCACAGCAGACATCGAGCAGATGTTTTACTGTTTCTAACGTGCGGGAAGAGGACAGGAACTTTCTACGTTTTCTGTGGTTTCATGACAACAACCCCTCCAGTGACATCACAGAGTATCGGATGAGAGTGCATGTTTTTGGAAACAGTCCCTCTCTGTAGCAATATTTGGCCTACATCAGTCTGTCCAGTGCTGTGAGGTGGACTTCGACGCCGACGTCAAACAGTTTGTAACACGTGATTTTTATGTAGATGACGGCCTAAAATCCCTCCCCACTGCGGAAATGGCCGTGACTCCGCTACAAAAGACCCGACACACCCTTGCCAAGTCAAACTTGAGGTTGCACAAGATGGCAGCTAAGAGAAAGGAGATCTTGAAAGCGTTTCCCTCCCAAGATCATGCAACAGATCTCAAAGACTTAGATCTCGAAGCAGATGCACTGCCTATGCAACGAAGCGTGGGCCTCCTTTGAGACCTCAACAAAGACTGTTTCACCTTTCATGTGTCTGATGAAACAAAGCCCTTCACACGATGCAGTGTTTTGTCTACCATAAACAGTCTCTATGACCCGCTAGGCTTTGTAGCGCCCGTCACAATCCACGGCAAATCCATCCTCAGACAACTCACAGCAGACAATGGTGACTGGGACGCTCCGCTGCCCCAAGAGATGGTGGAGTCAGGGGTTCTTTGGAGAGAGTCACTGAGCACGCTGCCTAACCTCTCAATCACAAGAACATACACTGACATCTCGCCTTCACAAGCTATGTACAAAGAACTGTGTATCTTCTGTGATGCGTCAACCAAAGCCATTGCAGCGGTGGCTTATGTGAAGGTAACTGATGCAGACGGGAACTGTGAAATTGGCTTTGTCATGGGGAAAGCAAAACTCACACCACGTCCTGAACAAACTATCCCCAGGTTAGAACTGTGCCGCGGTGTTAGCAGTTGAGATTGCTGATTTGGTCAGAGGTGAGCTGGACATTGAGCTGGACAGCACCCATTTCGGTCTGAGCTGATGTGCAGGGACAGACCGTCCCTGCACATCAGCTCGTGCTCACTAACTGGTTTACTAGCCCCAAATTCCTGCTCAAAGACAATCAAAGCCTCATCCAAGAAACTTTTGACCTTGTTGAACCCAGTTCAGACACTGACATCAGACCACAGGTTTCTGCCCTGAAAACCACAGCAAGTGTGAAACTGCTCGGCTCTGAAAGATTCACTAAGTTTTCCCACTGGAGCTCCCTGCTCCGTGCTATTGCTCGTCTGCTGCACGTTGTTCATGTCTTCAAGCAAACTACCAATAGAGACAGTTCTTGTAAGGGCTGGCACTATTGTGTGATGGGAGTCACAGTGGAAGACTTTGAGCAAGCTAAAAACATTGTTATCAGATCAGTACAAGAAGAAGTGTACAGTGGAGAAATCAAAAGCATCAACACACAACGGGAAATTCCTAAAAGCAGAAATCTGGACCCCTTCTTAGACAATCAAGGTCTGCTTAGAGTGGGCGGACGCATCGGCGAAGCAAATGTAAGTCAAGCAGAAAAGAACCCACTCATTGTTTCTGGTCAACATCACATTGCAGGTCTCATTGTGAAACATCACCACAAAAAGACACGCCATCAAGGTCGGCTATTCACAGCCGGTTGGTGGATTGTGGGCGGCAAAAGGAAAGTGAACAGTGTTATCCACCATTGTGTAAAGTGTAGGAGGTTAAGAGCGCCCCTCAGTGTTCAAAAAATGGCAAGTCTCCTGGCCCAGCGTCTCTCAATGGAGCCACCATTCACAAATGTGGGCTTGGACGTTTTCGGCCCCCGGAGTGTTTCTGCACAACGCACAAGAGGAGGCATTGTTCAAAACAAAAGATGGGCTGTCATCTTCACATGTTTGAGCGTGAGGGCAGTTCATATTGAAGTGATCGAATCTCTTAACACATCAAGTTTCATAAACTCACTCAGACGGTTTTTGGCTATCAGGGGTCCGGTGAAGAGCATCCACTCAGACCGTGGCACCAATTTTATTGGTGCTTGCAAAGAACTTCAGATACCCTCACACATCAACAGTACAGCAGTCAAAACATACCTGTCAGGACAGGAATGTTCATGGACTTTCAATCCCCCTCATGCCTCTCATTTTGGTGGTGCATGGGAGAGGATGGTGGGTCTGGCCAGGAGAATTCTCGACACCATGTTCTTTGAGCTCAAAACCACAAAACTCACTCATGACGTTCTTGTCACCTTCATGGCTGAGGTGTCAGCTATTATAAATGCACGCTCCCTCATTCCAGTGTCGACGGATCCCACTGACCCTTTCTACTGATTGAAATAGGTTGTTTTCTGTCATTCTGTTGTTCTAATACATTCTCCACTGACTGATACTTGGGCTGTAACCAAACCATTTTCATTATTTATTAATAGCGGCTAATTGTTTGGCCCAAGATGACATCTTCAAAATATCTTTTTGCTCTGACCAACAGGCCAAATGGTCATTGTCACTTAAAAAATGAAAAATGAATCAATTATCAAAACAGTTGCAGATCGACTAATTGATTACTCTGCCTGTCCTTTTGGCTCTGACTGATATGATTTGGGTTTTTTTGATGATCTATCCCTAACCTAAACTTATATCTTACCTTAAATCTGATCTGTCCCTGGTTGTTAGCATCGGGCTGACCATGCAGGGGACCAGGCTGCATGGCAATAAAGGGAGCAGCTTGTCCAACATTCAGTGTCTGAATGGACGTGACTGCATGTGGCTGCTCATAGCTGGAGGGAGCTGCTCCCAGGGTGGTGCACCCAGCATGAGCTCCGCTCAACCTTTCAGCCATCTGATGGTCGACGCTGAAGTCCTGGATTATTAGGTCCTGCAGGACTGTTCAGGTCATTTGGCGGAGCTGAATCTATGGGGTTGCACTGAGGGTTGTCTTGGCTCAGACTGTCCACAAGCTGAATCAGCTGTTACTCAACAGTGTCAGCAAGTGGAGCAGAAAGAGCCGAAGTGGAGTGAAGACTGAATACATCACTGTTGTCTTCAAGCAATGTGATGTATTCAGCCTCATCCAAAAGAACCATGGTGTCTTCAGACATGTTGTCAGCTGTCTCTGTACACAAAGACTTGTGCCTCATCCTGTCTGAAAGCAACCTGGAACCTGTGACAAACATTAATAAGAAGATGATTTTCAGAATCTGGACTGAAGTAACATTTGCACATTTTTGACTAGAGTCCAGATCAGCATTTCAGCTGACCAAGAGTGATAACTCAATCAAACTACTACTACTACTGCTAATAATAACAATAATAATAATAATAACATAGTAATACTTTGGGTTACCACTAAGAGAGAAACACAGCTTTTTTTTTTCAAAGGAAAATACTGGACATTTTTTGACAGCTATAGCTTTTACTAACTTACTGAACCTACTAAATGCAGAGAAACATTTTCAGTGAACATTGTGGTGTGTTTTTTAAAGACTGAATAATCCAAAAGTACATATAAAAAACTAAAAACTGGTAAATTTGGTTCACCACATCATACGACATTTAAATACAGCTTACATGTTGATGTATCAGTATTAATAATCCAATAATATAATATATGATACAACATGAACTGGAGCAGGTCTCTGCAGATTAAGTGCTTTAAATTTCTACAGATTTTGTAGAAAAGTATTGTATTGACAGCTAACAAACCAAAAGTAACAATAGCTGGTTAATGATTTGTTTAATCAGCTATAATCTATCAGTATTTGTGTACTTACTTTATGCAGATAACGATGGATGGATAATATGTGTTGATGATATGATGGCTCTGTGACTTAAAACGCTTTGAGTTGTTGACTTGACTGGACTCTTGACTTTACTCAGAAGAAAGTAGATGCTTTCTCAATGTGTGAAAAGAACAGAAAGTGTTCCGATAAACAGCTCAGTCTGTTCTATTTTCTGTTCTGTTTCATTCCGGAGCTTCTATCCTCATTTGCATATTTGGTTACCTGGGCAACCACAGTAACTAAGTTTTTTTCAAAAATCAACAAGTGCATTATGTATGCACTGTATATATGTTGTAATACATAATACATTTATAATAATAATAATATTATCATAACATAACATTCTGAAATTAACCATTTTGAGTGCTTTTAACTTTTCTTGCTTTTGGTATATTTCAAGTTGGTATGCTTGTATATTAACTGAATGCATGACCTTTACTTGTAAAGAGTAATTCTACACCGTGGTATTACTTTTATTTGAAATAAAAAAGACAGACATGCAGACGGTTTATTCTGAGCTGAATATTCTTTCTGCTGTGTAACATTTGAATGTGAGCAGTTGGTGATTAGTTATTTATCAACAGAGGGGACAGACTCATTTTCCCTGTTTGTTTCAGCTGATACTTCATCACCATGATCAACACCTCGGATTCATCAATTCACAGTTAAGATCCTGATATTTCAGATTCTAACTTGTACAAACGTCAGCAGACTCGACTAGACAAGACTAATGTTCATTTCTGCTACGCTAACGGGATGGAGGGGGGGATGACAGGTGATAATTATTATTACCCTGAGTTTCTCTACAGCGTTATAACCTCACGGGTCATCAGCTCTCATCATTATTCTTGTTGTTTAAAAATGTGTAAGTGAGGAGCAGTAACATCCTCTCTGCAAGCAAGAGCCAGCAACAAGGACCTATTTTGTGGACATCACAAATAGTTGACTTACAGAACTAAATGCACATAATACTGCACAGACAGAAAAATCCTGAGCGCTGACTGATATAATAATATATTAAAATCCCATTCGTGAACCCATGAGAAGGTTCACCTTCACCTCTTCCTCCTCTCCTCCTCCTCCTTTCCTCCTACTCCTTTCCTCCTCCTCCTCCACCACTCCTCCTCTCCTCTCCTCCACCTTCTCTTCTTCTTTCTACTCCTCCTCCTCCTCTACCTTATCTTTTCCTCTGCTCCTCCTCCTGGTTTCTACTTTTTACCTTTACCTACCCTTTACCTTTGCCTTTTACCTGGTCTATTTAAATGAAGTAGAAAGAATAATAACAAGGCTTTTCCTCACATCTACCTGTACTTTCAGAGGATTTTCCCCAGTTTCCATACTTGTCCCTCATCGTCATATATTCCCTCACATTTTTTGACCACTCTGGCTCTTCACCCGGCCAAGGATCACTGCAAGCCTTTCGTTTTTTGTTGGGGCTTGTTGGCTCAGAAGGTTCTTGTGGTGCCTTGTGTTTCTGGGGGGAGCTCGTAGACTTTGTAAGGACCTTATTAGACTCATTACGTACCTCAGGGATCCTGGGGAGTCTTGTAGGCTCACTTGGCATCGTCTTCCTCAGCTTCCTCGGGTTGGTGGCTGTGCGATAAAGCGGCACCATGTTCCAAGGATTGTCCTCCTCCTCTGGGATGGGGCAGCTTTAGAAAACATCAAAATAGGTTATGACAAAATAATTATGCAGGAGTAACACAAATTAAAACTATCATCACTATACAACATTTAGATGTGTCAAAATTTTCTTCAGGTACAAACGTGAAAATATGTGACATGAAATGTGTTATAAATATATTTACCTTGTAGATCTAGGAACAGAGCGTAGGGAAGAGCGAGAGAAGTTAGAAGGGGTACGAGTAAATGGCATGTGAAGGTTAGCAGAAGATTGAGTGGTAGTGTTAGCAGCAGAAGAGTGAGAGGGAGCGTTAGAAGAGGAGACTTTCTCCCAGCCAGAGGAGCTGAGTGGAGGTGACTGTACCAACGTCGCTGCCTGCCTCGCTGTCATCAAAATGATATATTTAATGCTAAAATATAATTATTGTTGTTATCCAGGAATTTTCAAATTTACTGTTTTACAAGTTCAGTTTAAATTCCTCACTCCTGTTCAAAAAGGTGAAGAGTAGGGAACTCAGTGAGAGAGAGTGCCAGTTAAAGTGAATGAAATGATGCTGGAGACTCTTTGAGACATGTAATGCATTTTCTATGTGCCGTATTTTTACCATGAATACATAGGTATCACAGACTCAACAGATACTTCAGTCGCCATATCAGCTGTGGGAGACATGAAGGGAATGAATTCCACTACAATCACTCCCTGAAGATGCTGTCCGCCTCTTACTTTGGTGAGCTCTGACACAAACATCACATCACTGATGGTTTTGTGTGTTCATGCTGACCTGATCTTCTTCACCTCCTGTCTCCAGTTCATGATGAGCAGCCAGTGACAGTCGTTCACTACCACTGTAATCCTAATGAGTCCACTTCTTTTATCCGGGACCAGAGGCTCAGCACTGAGGAGCCCCTGCAGATCTGGGTGGAGAGCCCCTGTGCCTGTCCAAATGCCTGCGTCATGGAAGATCTGGGTCTACATAGATAGATAGATAGATAGATACTTTATTCATCTCACAGAGAAATTTACAGTTCCAGCAGCTTGAAAGATGAAAACACACAGGGTTCAAGGAAATAAAAAAATAAAATAGGATAAAATAGAATATCAATAAAATAAAATATCTAGCTCCAAAATATATACTTTTTTTTTTACACATTGTGGAGTCCAGTTTGTAGATGTGAGAAAGTGCATGTGTGTCCAGGTGTGGTGTGAATGTGTGGTGAGTCCAGGGTCCAGGCTCAGTGTTTGTGTTGTCGCTCCCCAGAGAGGTGTTATAGAGGTGAACGGCGTGGGGGAGGAACGATCTTCTGAGTGTGTCTGTGGATCAGGACAGTGACAGCAGTCTGTCACTGAAGCTGCTCCTCTGTCTGGAGATGGTGCCGTGAAGTGGATGGTGAGGATTGTCTATGATGGACAGAAGCCTGTTCAGTGTCCGTCGCTTCTGCCACAGATGTTAGACTGTCCAGCTCTGTGCCAACGACAGAGCCTGCCTTCCTCACCAGTTTGGCCAGGCGTGCAGCGTCCTTCTTCTTCAGGCTGCCCCCCCAGCACACAACTGCATACAGGAGGGCACTCGCTACCACAGACTGGTAGAAGATCTGTACCAGCTTGTTGCAGATGTTGAAGGACACCAGCCTTCTGAGGAAGTACAGACGGCTCTGTCCTTTCCTGCACAGAGCGTCTGTGTTGGCAGTCCAGTCCAGTTTATCGTCCAGCAGTACTCCCAGGTATTTATAGGTGGGTACCACCTCCACACAGTCCCCTTTGATAAAAGCTGGCACTGGCTGAGGCCTGGGTCTCCTGAAATCCACCACCATCTCCCTGGTCTTGGTGGTGTTGAGAAGCAGGTGTTTGGAGTCACACCATGTGATAAAGTCCTGGATCAGCCCTCTGTACTCCCCCTCCTGTCCACTCCTGATACGTCCCACGATGGCTGTAGTCGTCCGCAAACTTCTGTACATGGCAGAGCTCCTTGTCGCACTGGAAGTCGGACGTGTACAGGGTGAACAGGACCGGAGAGAGGACACTTCTCTGCGGTGCTCCTGTGCTGCTGACCACAGTGTCGGACCTGCAGCCCCCTAGTCGCACATACTGAGGCTGCTG